>PVHP010007096.1:0-14240 GCA_004024765.1 Zapus hudsonius
AAAAAAAAAATCAATGGGCAAAAGACTTTCTACCTACAGAGAGCTAGCTCCCTGGTGCAAGGCTCCCAACCCTCAACACCAACCAATGTTAGGAGAATGCTGAAGACACTGCTACACAGCAGAGACCAGCAAGCCAAGAAGTGCTCATCTGTCTGTGCAATAGTGGTGCTAAACCTAGGTGGTTTATAATCGACTTACTGATTGGCTAAGAGATCCCCTCAGTGACAAAGAACCCTTAGCTGGAACTGGGATCTAAGGCAAATTCTAATGGAGACCAAGAACCCGGATGCCAAAAGGAAACCCCCACTAAACAGGGGTCTACAGAGATGCTACACCCATTACAATCTGGTCAAATTAACAATATTTGTCTCAATGAACATAAACTGATCTCACTCTCTCTTAGAGATTCTGTTTGTATTTTTCAGAAGGCAGCAAGAACCTGTAGACAACACAGTTCCACCAACAGGACCTGAGATGAGGGCTGACACCCACAAAGGAGATGAACCACCCCTAACTTATCACATAGGGCCCAAAGGAAACCACTGAGGAAGTGGTGAGATGAGCAAGAGAACTTCTTGCACAGCAAGTCAAAATAACCTATGAAAGGATAATGGAGACAGAAACTGAGGATACCCAACACAATCCAAAGCAGAAATCCAGAGACACACCTCAACAGTTAAGCAGATTTAAAACTCACCAGCCATGACTCTGGGAACTTTGTGGAAGAGGGGGTGGAAAGATTGTAAGAGCTATGGTGGGGGAGAATATCCAGATACATTGCCCCCCTCAACAACAACACACAAAGAAAAAAACTGGCCACTTCTTGTAAAATTCATAACTCCCTACTCCATGGACTGATCCAGCAAGCCCAATGATGAGATCCTCCATCTATTTGGGGACAGGGAGGAGGGAAATGGGGAAATGGAGGAACTATGACATGATTTGCTCACACAATGTATCTAAATATTAACAGTAAAGAAGTTTAAAATATCAGAGGGCTGCAGCAAAATCTACTATATTAATGGACCCTTAGTGACAAATTATTTGAATGTTAACCAATTTGGATGGAAAGTAATATTTTTTTCATTTCTAGCTCTTGTCATATGACTATATTCTAATTTTGATAACTGAAGATCTTAAAGTAGCATAATATTACCTCTAAAATTATCACTTTTAGTCTCTCAACTAAGATTTATGTAAGGAAAGTTTGTTTTGTAGTTTAAAAAATCTTTATAATGTTATATACTGTACTTGATAATTTTTGTAGATCTGAAATTCATTTTACAGTTATACTAGGGCTTAGAGAGTTTAAATGTACTAAACAAAAGAAAAGATGTCTGATTTATCTGATATGTTTTACATACAATTAGATTTGCAAAGAATAAGAAAATGGATAAAATTCAGCAATATTTTAATATAATTATAGTTAATAACATACAATCAATGCATAGTTCATACTATAATTTTTTACATTAATAAAATATTTAGAAAATCATTTCCAGATCACAGCTTATACTAAAATTAATAATGATTTTATAATTTTGTGTGTATATTTATGTTTAAGTTTTTAGCACTTTAATATTTTGAACACTGTCTTAACCAGTAATTTTACTGTAAAACATACACTTATTCCTTGCACATTATCTGCTTTAATATAAATTACTTCTAGCTGTCTCAAATTAAAAAAATATTAATTGCTAAAAATTTAATACTTAATTCAAAAATGGGTTAGAATTTTTTTCTTTTTCTTTTAAACACATAACTGAAAACTCTCTTGGTCTTGAACTACTCTGGGTATGTTTCATCAGTTATTAACATTCTCCTTTCAGGTTAATATCAAGTCAACAAAATTTTGCAGTATTCTTGACCCTGTTCCCAATGTGTAAATTAGTAATATAATGGTAATATTCAGACAGGCAAATGTAGACTAGGCTCCCTTTGATGAAAACAACATGAGGTAAGGCTTCCCTACTGAGAATCATCATGGTTTGTGAAATGATAATTTGGAATGGCTGTATCTGCAAAGCAAATGGAAAGAAAGAAAATGTGGAAAACATAATCTGTCATACTATGCTACAGCTCCAGTCATCTTCTATTTGATTATTATTATACAATTCAGAATAAATATACAGAGGATATTAGATTTCAAGAAAATCTTCCAAAAATACTAATGGTATTACATCATTTTTACTTTAGTTCTGAATCTATCCTCAAGTTTAATTTTAAATAAAATAACAATCTGAAAAAAAATAAGTTAACTTTAGAAACTAGTTCTTTCCTTTTGAAATTTAAATGCCTAAAATGGTGCACTACAGACACAAAAATTCAGGCACATTAAATATCCATTTAACACTTTTAGGAACTGCTTTATGCTATTTAATCTTTCTCTGCCCATCCTATTATTTTCCTCTCTTTAATTTATTATCTTTAAACAGTATGAACTGCCTTCTAAACATCTATGAATACTATGAATATATTAAATGTTGCATTTTCCAAAAGTATTAAATATATTTATCGCAGAGGCCAGATTGCAAGTATTCATTCACAAGGGAGTGGATATATTTTGCATGGTAGAAATTAGAACAAACAAAAAAAATCAAAGCTTATTGAAATTCATATTTTAAAATAATATTAATAGCCTCTTTTTGTAAAATATAGATTTTAAAATGAATTGTGTATCAGTTATGTGATGGATAATTTATACCATATATGTGGACTGGGGATGTAGTTTACCATTCACAAAGCACAGAGTTCAGCCATCAGTATGCTGTAGCACATGACTGTAATCATAGCTCTTTATCAATTGCTGATGGCTAAATGTAAAGTTCTGAGAGGAATGGTGAGATAGTTCAGTTGGTAAACTGCTGGCTTCAGAAGCGTATGGACCTGGATTTACTCTCCAAATACTATCTGAAAAGTCATACTAACTGTCAATCCCTTTTAATCTCAGCACTGGGAAGGCCAAGTCAGAAATATCCCTGGTGCTGTCTACCTAGTCTAATCTATTTAGCAAACTCTAAGCCAATGAGAAACCTCAAAACTGGTTAAAATGTCAAGATGGCCCTTGAGGAAAAGCACTTAAGTTGGCCTACAGCTTCCACAACCACACAAAATCATTGACAAAGACAAATACCCACACAGAAAAAGTTGAGCCTAGTTTGTGGAAAATTTATTTTAATTATGAAAATCATATGTTACATATGTCAGTATACCTGCATTGGCTTTTTATTACAGAAAATTAATTTATGTTAATTAATTCTTCATAAAATATGAGTTAAAATATTTCAAAAAATACATGAGTCTTCAGGCAGGGTAGTAAAAACAAATTGATAAACTGAAATAACATTCTTTTTTGTTAACTTGGATGGGTCTCTGAGGATGTTTACAATGAAGGCAGCCTATCAGTAAGGGGTAGGATGAAAGGAAGCTCAAGAGAGCTAGAAATTAACTTCCCTTCTTCTGTGGGCAGTGCAGGAAGGACATTCCAGAGACTCAGAAAGGCATTAAGTATGGGAAAGGGTTTCAAGACCTCACCCTAAGGCTATATAAAGGGGGAGAAAATCTCCTCACACTCTCTCTCCCTTGTCTGCCTCCCTACCTGCCTCCAGGCCTGATCAGCTGCTGGTGTTTGTAATGCATCTCTTTGTAGGCATTGAAATGGAGCTTCCTCAGCCTTCCAGCCTGGACTGAAGACCATCCCATCAACTCCCCAGGAAGCCTTTAGGCCTTCAGTTCTGGATAAGGACTGCAGAGACATCCAGCCATGTGGACTGAGCAATGACTGGTTCCTTGACTCTTTTGCTTGCAAACTGCTATTGTGGGACTGCCATGAGCTAATCCAATAAACCCCCTTTTGTTTACTACAGTTCATTCTGTTGATTCTGTTCCTCAAGAGAACCATGACTAATGGACATTTATATACATATTCTTCTTACCAGTTGTCCATCTTTTAATCTGTACAGGAATAAATTGCCTTCGAAATTGATCAAAATTACATGAGATAATTTTAACTTTGTGCTCGAATTGAAATCAAATTTGATATTGTATGTATTAACACACATAACTACTAGATAAATATTTAATTAGTTCAAATGAGGAATATTTATGTATCACATATAAATTTCAGCATTTTCATAGTGATTTATCTCTTTACCATTTTTTGCTTGGCATATTGAAGTGAGTTTTCCAATTTTGTGGCACTATGACAAAAGTAATGTGATAAAAGGAAACATTCATTAGAGATAGTGATTTATCACATAATTGTAATTAAAAATGTGAAACAAATATGATTACTTTTAAATGCATTCTATAAAACTATGTAAATATATTTTTTTGAATTGGCCAAGAAGTGTTCATTTTTTAAATATTATTTATTGAAATACTAAATGCTGATAACGAAAGGGAAAACATTCTTATGGGTATGTACATGTATTAAAAACAAGCCAAAAATTAGAACAAAATTCATAGAAAGTCAGACCTGTGAAGAGTATGTAGTTGGTGGTCATTATCCTCTGACATTTACCTACTCAATAAAGTTTATGTGAACTACACACTGATCTTTTGTGGACATGGTCAGAGGAGATAAATATCCAGAGGTCTGAATTATGTTCCCATTTGAGGGGGAACAAAGCCATACTCAGAACACAGTATGAAATTACCTAAATATGAACACATGCACTGATGACTATGGCTCGTTTAGTGCCACTTCGTTTCTAATTTTTCAGTATTCATTTTATCTTTAAAATAATTGTCTCCACTTTAAAATTGAGGTGCCATCAAGGCGTTTTAAGTACAAAATGGCCATGGTGTGCCTTGAAGAGAAAATGTATGTTAAGTAATCAGAATAAATGAGTTAAAATGCCTTATGGTTTAAAAATTCACAGGCATGACTTCAGTGCACAAGTGAAATTAAAGGATATGTTTACTGAAAAGAATAAAAAGTTATTCAATTTAAAGAGTACCAGGAAAGATAGTTATCACAAAATAAAAAAATAACCTACTTTATTGAAACTTAAAAAATATATCATTAAGGTAAGCCCAGCATTTAAAGGACTTTTTTTCCTAATCTGTTCAGAAAGCAAAGGTAAAGCACGAGAATATAAGAAAATAAAACAAAAAAGATAATACAGGATGCATAGATGATAATATATGATAGATATATTATATTTACCATCTATCTATCATTGTCTAATATATATATATATGTATATATATATATATATAATTTAATAATAATATAACTGGGAATATAATTCAGACCTCTGGATATTTATCTTCTCTGACCATGTCCACAAAAGACTACAAAAGCTACAAAGATTCAGAGAGTAGTTCAATTAAACTTTATTGAGTAGGTAAATGTCAGATGATAATGACTACCAACTATATACTGTTCACAGGTTTGACTTTCATGAATTTTGTTCTAATTTTTGGCTTAATATAATATATAACAAATATGTGTATATATACATACACACACCAGCAAAACAGGTGGGGGGAGAGAATATTTTCCCCTTATATAGTCTTCGGATGGGGTCTTGCAACTCTATCCCAGACTTGTTGACTTTCTGTGAGTCAAGAATTTCCTTCCTGCATTGCCCTCCCAGAAAGGGATGTTCATTTCTAGCTTTCCTGAGCTTCCTGACATCCTATCCCCTACTGACAGAGCTACCTTCTGGAACCATCCTCAGAGAGCCACCCAGGATAGCTAAAAAGGTCAAGTTGACAATAAAACTTAACCATCATTGATACATGATAGATAGATTAATGATTTTAGATGTTAGATACATAGATTAGATAGATTATTGATAGAAGTAAATGACATTATGTGGGAAAGTATATACACAAAAACATCTAAATATAATCATTAACTTAAAATTCTATGAGATAAATGTTTTTCAAAAATATTATATATAAATAACATCCAATTATCTTTCTAAGAGATGTTAAAAACAGGATATCAGAAGAGAATACACTATAATACAAAGCATGGATATGCTTACATATACATGAATTCCCTAAAATGTAAGCCATGCAGGCTGTGGTTTACAGAATACTATGAAAGATATTTTTCCCTATGAAAGGAACAATTAGTGGCAATTCTTATTGTGTTCATTTTTCATGGTCAACTTATGAAACATAATGGCTAGGTGCAATGGGAGAATTTAGGAATTTTAGTGGTGAAAGTTTATTTCAATATAATGAGATGGTATAATTTTTTTAAAAGTTTGCTGTGACTAATGCAGATCAGATACATATTATAAACTCTATACTATTAACAATTATCATAAGGTGAAAATAATGAGTCAATAGTAAACATAAAATATAAAATTTACACTTTAACAATAAATGGCAAAAATACAATTAATCTAATGATAGATGTTCTCCATGAGATATAACACTAATTATATTACAATTAGATGAAACAAAAATGCCAAATGATTAAGGTTGCTAAACGGGGTTAGAAATCAATGCACAGGTATATATGCCACGAGAATTAAAAGATGTTAACATAGTGTTTCCCTTTTTTCTTCTTTTCCTTTTGATATGCAAGCAAAAATAAATAAATTAAAACATGATATTCTATAGATACATAAATCATGATGATATACCTGGATGAATATATTTTTATCATGTCCGAAAATTTATAAGAAGCGATATTTCAAGGAGTAAGTACAGTATAAAATAAATACTACTTTTACCAATAAGATGTAAAATATCATAATGACAAGTGATTCACTCTTGAATGGCTTCTAATCTGAAATAGGTGTCCTCCTCAATACATACCTCTAGAAAAAGAACAAAACAAAACATGTCATAAAGAAAATACGTATGAACAATTATAGATGAACACTTAACATTTTCTTCATTAATCAAAAGGAGAAATAACCAGGCCAAGAGCTCTCCTCTTCCCAGCATGGTTGATAACTCTGGCAGAATTCAGAAACTGATCCGGCTGTGCTCGAAATATCTAAAGTACCCACTTCTGCTTCTTCAAGCTAGCATACAACCTAGGAGGACTAGCCTTTGGGTCATTCACCTGAAAGTACTGACCAACCTGATATCTTCCCTGCATACCTAAGACTGATGATAGAAATCCATCCTAATTAACTATAAATTTTACCTTTGCTGACTTCTTCCTCTTCCCACAGATCTGGCCTCCCTGAACAAGCATGGAAGTCAGTGTGGCCCTTCTCAGCCTTGCTGACAAGAGGAGAGCTCTTGGCTTGGTTATTTTTCTGCCTGCCTTCAATCTACCTCTGTTATGCTTTGGAGTAATTTCTCACTTTGATTATGTGTATGGTTTTCCTTTGATCTCTGAGTCCTTCACTGGTTCTTAACACTCTCTGGACATAATTAAGATGAAATCACAACAGGAAGAGTAGCCTGAACCCCTTGATTTATGGCTGCAGTGGCCTCTGTTTGCTTAGATGGTTTTAGATGATGAAAGCCAGAGAGCTTCAGATGACTTAATATAGTCGTATGCGTTTATTGAGTTTTTATAAGAAGAGCCAGCCTCCAATGTTAGTGGATATCTGACATATATCTGTAGGAAGTCTGTTGATCCATGAAATGTAGTGGAAACATTTAGGAGCCGCATACGTTCACAAATGGTCTCAGGCTCGATCCTTTTGCTCTTGTGTAAGAAAATCCTAGGCTTTTAGTTGGGTTAACAAAATATTTTCACTGTGTAAGCAAGAAAGGCCAACTGCAAGTAGCATCAGGGCAGATTATCTAGGATGAAGGCTTTTATAGAGCTGAGATGCAAACTAAAATGCAAGGTTAAATCAGCAGCCCATGAAATTATAAATAAGTCCTGCCTTGAATGTATGCTCTTGCTGTACAAGGCTTGGAACAGCAAGTAACGGATGCAAATGAATAAAGCAATATGGAAAGATGGTAACAGATGACACAGTGCCATATACTTGATCGATTTCTATTTCTGTAAAGCAATATACTGCACAGCATATAGCTTCTACACATTGATAAGGAGCCATCACATTTTCTTATTGTTTTATAGGTTACATAAGACATACTATACTTACCAACTTTAAAAATGTAATAGTGTTCTTTGGAGGAACAAATTCTCAGAAAAGATAACAGTGCTGAAAGATCAATGTAACTAATTTTATCTTATTTTTAGGACCACCACAAAGTTCATCTTGCTTTACCCTCATGTACGGGTCAGAGCTCCTTGAACATCTATTTTTTACAAGTTTTGACTCTATTTCATTTGGTTGGAATGTGATCTTTCTGTCAAGTCTTCTGCTTTTCAGCAATACAATCTCAGATGGAGAAACATAAGTTCTTTTGTTTTCATTTTTATGGTTCCTTAAATGTTGGTACAGTAAAGAAAATACTGTGTGAAATATTTCATTAAAAATTAAGAATTATAATAGGGGAAGAATGGTTGAGGTTTGTTGCCTGCATTAATGAAAAAAAACTGAATCGAAATTACTTTCAAAATTAGAAATCTGCCCCTTTGCATTAAGGATTTGTGAGGCATTCCAAATGCAGCGAATGTAGGGAGTGAACATTTGACCTTTAAGATTATTAGCATAAGGAATCCTGAAACTTAAATTTCTCCTGAGAGTTGAGGTAACTTCTTTCTGGGTTATAAATGAGCATGGTAATATTTCTTGATAATAAATATGAAATAGCACTGAAGCTGGTGATCCAAAGTCTCAGTTATAAAGGAGACCTACTTAGCTAAAATACAGGTCTAGAAGTTTGGCAGATATAGTTGAGACTCACTGTACAATTTTTTTTATAATTTGTGATATTTTGTACTGTAAACCTGTATTAGCTTAAGTTTTTTTTTTCATTGAAAATATTCAGAAGGAAAGTTAAATGCTCACACATTAATTTTATGAGTTTTACTTCAAAGTATTACTTCAGAGTCCAGCGTGGTGGTGCATGCCTTTAATCCCAGCACTCAGGAGGCAGAGGTAGGAGGATCACCATGAATTCAAGGCCACCCTGAGACTACATAGTGAATTCCAGGTCAGCCAGGGCTAGAGTGAGACCGTACCTCGAAAAACCAAAAAAAAAAAATTACTGCAACATTAATATTGATTTCACGATATGATCTATGTGGTTTTTTTTAATTTTTTTTGAAAAAATATACCTTTCTTTAGCATTTATATTGTAATGTATTCAGAAAATAAGCCAGACTAGACCCATTTTAAATTGTCTTATTTTAAAGGCTTTTTGCATATAATGTAAGTTTGGACTGTTATAACTATAAAGACACTTAAAGCAGATTTCTAAAAAAATGAGTAAGGAAAAATCATGATTAATTACACCCTACTTGTATCAAGAAAGCACTAATACACTCATTGTTTACTGTAAAAGTGATTACATTGCAAACCTACTCTTTTGTGAGCTGGCACAGAATTTTCTCCCATTTCCAACCTGTCAAGTTCAATATGATTCACTTCTAAAATATGTAAAAGCACTGTTCTGATATTAAATAGTATTGAATGCACTGTGTTCTTACTGAACAAATGTGATTCCCTAGGACAATTTCAGAGTCTTTTATTTGCCCCCTATTATCAACAGGGGAAATTTTCTTTTCTTATTTTTCACTAATCATTTCTGACAAGTTGTTGGCAAGCTTAGCGGCAAAGAGGTGTCCATAGGGTTCCAGGTCAACTTCACCCCTGGGGAAGAAACCACATATTATGCCCAAGAATAGATGTCCTCCAAGAGATGAAAGGACAATGTATCCCATAGTATTCATATGACATTTTTCAGCACAATTACCTTACCATTTTTACAATTTAACTTCTTAAGTATTTGGAACAGCTGACTTGTCCATGTGTTTTACAGGACTTCAATTTTTCCTCATTGCCAAAAAAAATAATGATTTTTTTGTTATACTTACAATTTCTTCTTTGGTAGAAAAGAGATATTTCTAAATTACATTTAAGTTATTGATGAAAATATCTTACAAAAATAATGATGACTACAGCAGTGTCTGTGATGTGAGTATATAGGTGTGAGATGGCATGTTTGTGTGTGTGTAAATTTCAAAAAGAAAACTAGAAAATGTAAATACTTGGAACAATCCTAAATGATTGTTATAAAGTTCCTGGGTAGTTAAAGCAGAATTAACATTTTAAAATTTGGTAATTGATGTGAAGATTTAACAGGTAACCACTGATTGCCCCAAATTTGTACAATCAATAGTGATGATTGCTGAGAAAATGACAACAAAGATACAATTATATAATCTTCAAATATATGTACAAGTGCTTCTACTTTAATTCACTCTCAGATAATTCATGAGACTATTCATATCTATTTCCAAGTTCATGAAACACAATGTGCAGTGGGATAGTTTTAAGAAGTATGATTCTAGGAGAGAACTTTTGACCTCAAAGATAGGATTGATGACTTATGTAATAGCTAGAATGAACAAGCTAGGTAGGACCCTGCATCTACTGTACCTTTTCCTTTGTGAGGAAAATAAACTGGAAAAAAAAATCAGACATCATTCAAGGCCACCTTGTTACCACTGATCCATCTCCCAAGCCCTGCATGCACACTGGTAATAATAAATCAGCTTCGGGTATTCCATTTTTGCATCACAGAGATCAAGTTTACCTGCCCATCCACCTCTTAGGAATGAACAGTGCATCTGAAGACATCATAATGGTCCAGAGCCTGTGACATTGATGCATCTGACACCTTTACCTCCATCAGATTTTTTTAAATTATTTATCACAAACTGTTGAGGAAACACTGACATTCAGTTTTCTACTGAAATAAATACTTAAGAATTTTATTTATAGCACGAAATTCTTATTAATCAAGTAAAGTCAGAAACTAATTAGGACTATGTCCTAAGTAGTCATGAGTTCATTTTAAATGTAAACAGAAAACCTTACTAGTGATGAAATTTTATACTGGGAATTTTCAAAAAGACTTCACTCTGAATAATATTTTGCAATTAGCTGAAATGAGAAAAAAATCTACAAAATAAATATCAATTGTTTCAAAGAGAGAAACCTTAATGGGGAAAAGAAATGATAAAGCATCCAGAGAAAATTGCTCTGTTTGCATATAAATTAGGTAATTAGCCCCTCACCTACACAGGTAGGAGTTCATGTCCCTAATTAAAATAATTGTATAAACTTCTGAGATTTATTAGTGAAATATAAGATGGAAAATAAAATGAATGTTGCCCTTTATGTAATTTTATTTAAGCTTACTTTATGACTTTTCCACAGATTAAGTGGTTTTAAGCACTCTCATATACATAACCTTTTATAGTTGAAATATATGAGAGCTTTTCTAAAAATAAAATAAATAAGGAATAGTTCATATAGAAAATGAGGAACAGTGCTCTGGTAATATAATAATCTTTAGGAATTAATGTCATATTATCTTACACCAATGCCATTAAACTATAATTCATTTACTATCATTAGTTGTATGAATATTAATTTTTAACAACCAAATATGCATTCTTTTATTTTACTATTGTGTGTGTTGTGCCCATGGTGTAAGTATGTATATGTGTGGGAGGAGATGCATGCACATGTGTGTTCATTTGGTTCATACAAGCATCGTGCTCAGTTGCTTCTCACCTTATCCTTTGAGTAAAGTTCTCACAGTAAACGCAAAGCTCACCTATTCGGAAATAATTGCTGGCCAACAATTTCCTGAAAATTCTAAAGTCTCCACCTTGCCAACACTAGGCTTACAGTTACATGTCATCATTCCAGGCTTTTCTTTGAAAACTAGGGGTTTGAATTTAAATCCGGGCCCTCATGCTCATATACCGAGCACTTCACAGACAAATCCAACTCTTCATCTCCAAGACATGATTTTCCAATAGTGAAATAAAACTTAAGTTATATAATTTAATGAATCCTCACCTTGAAGTAGGTTAATTCTTCAGTTTGCTAAATAAAGCATGCACCTGGTTGGCAAGAGTTCACTCCATAAACATTTGTGAAACATTTTTTAAAAGAGATGCTGCCTGAAGATGATTGAATTTTAAATGAGGGGACAAGGTTCTTGACATCAGGAAGACGGTGTACTGGTGAAGTGCATAAAACAATAGATTTAAGAAGGAAGCTGATGGAATGTGTTCATAAATGCCATAAAATTACTAATACATGCAAGTTCACATAAATCAGAAAGTGAAAATATATATTATAATATATCTATTGATATAATAAACATATTTTAATACTAATCCCAATGGCAAGATATTATTTATGCAGATGATGAAATTGTGGCATAGAAAATATGTAAGCTATGAATCTTGATGGTCTTTATCAATTATTTTGAACCCAATATTTTGCCAAAGAAACAAATGACTGAAGATTGCTGCAATGAAACTGATAGGTCTTAGAATTCTTGTTCATATATCCTAATCTTGGTGTTCACAAACTATGTGTATTAATCAGGGCTCTCTGGACAGACAGAGCTGAGCTGATAGAATGAACTGTAGTAAAAAGGGATTTACTGGAATAGTTTACAGCAGTCCTACGATAGCAGTATGCAGACCCAAGATCTTGTCAAGGGACCAGTATCTGCTCAATCCACAGGGCTGGATACCTCAGCAGTCCCAATCCAGCTCTGAGAGCATGAGATCTTCAGTCTTGGTTGGGATGCTGAGCAAACTTGGTTCCAATGCTGATAAAGAATAGCCCAGCAGGAAAGATGCACATGCAAGTCAGGAAGCTCACCAGTAGAACAAGCAGTGGGGGAATGGCTCACTCTAGGTGGGAACCCTTCCTTCATTTAATCCTTCCTGGAAGCAACCTCAGAGAGCACCCCAATATTACTGTAGATTACTAAACAGATCAAATTGACAACAAAATTTAACCATCACACTATGTTACAGAGAGAAGGGGAAGGATTATATTTAAAACTGGTGGAAACACCTCTGAAATAGGGAATTAAAGCCAGCTGTATTTGGATACTCAAGGATTCTGGAATCTGGACCACCACAGAGAAGAACCAAGACATCACTTGATACCTAAAATTGCACCTTCCTCCCTCCCCCAACAAGTATGGTTTTGCTTTGGCTGCTTTACACTTGCTCAGAAGTTCAGACACAGAGGATGCACAGCTCTTGAAAAGTCCCTATTCCACTGACACGTGGGTAACACAGACATATTGCATCCTAGATTAGGGGGACTCACCTGAAGGCTTTGCAAAGAAAACCAGCTCATGTGTAGTTCCTTCTGTTACAAGGTCTCAAGTCCACACAAATAGCTCAATGATGAGAACATAGCCTGCAGAGAGGTGCTTGTCCTGGATGGGTGGAGAATACTGTTTTTCTGATTAGCCCTGGGTGGTTAAATCTAAACTCGAGAACCAGAGTCCAGCAAAGAGTGTCTCCAGTTTGTCAGCAAGCAGGGTTTTTCCTTTATTGTGCTTTCATTGTTGACTTTTGGGTTTGTATTCAGGTATTCCTTGTATTCATTTTTTCTATACCTTCATCTTATATTCCACTCCATTCCTTTTTTCTTTTAATAGCACCTTTTTGTCACTAGAAATCAGGCCTTATTTATGTAAGACAACCACCTTACTTGCTGTGCTGTGTTCCCTGACTCATCTTTGTCTTCATGAAGGATATAATAATACAGTTGAAAGATACAAAGGGATTAAGCAGTTGAAATTTAGCAAAACAACACTCCAAAGAAATATTGGAATAGACTGTCCAAACTGGTAATAGCAGCAAAGTAATTTCTGTGATTTATTTTTGAAAAGATTTTACCAATATTATTGAGGTGGGTAAACTAACAGTTTTGCCTTTCCAAACACTAATATAACCAGATATCCATTTTAGGATATTTATTCCCACATTCCTCTAGACTAACCCATGAAGTGAAGTACAGACCCTTCTTTAGTCCATGTGTTGGGAAAATGTCCTAGGGCCTTAATTTCTGATACAGTTTGAACAATTTCTTTGTAGCCTCAATGATGTCTACCTTCAAATGAACATTGACTTCCAAGGGATACAGATATGAAGGGGTAATTGACTTGATTAATTCATCCCTCAATCCTTTTTAAGACTGCTTAATGTCTCATGATTGAGTTTACAGTTGACTGCTGATTAAGATAGCTTATTATTTTTACAATTGAAGCATCACCATGAAAGTCTGAGCCAGGTTTTTCAATAGGCTGTACAAACAGTAATGGATTAGCTATTTCCTACAATCCTCTTCTAGACTCAGCACTGGTACCTATGCTCTACTTTTTTTTCAAGAGAAATAAAT
>PVHP010007096.1:14340-58470 GCA_004024765.1 Zapus hudsonius
AGAGAGGAGAGAGGAGAGAGAGGAGAGAGAGAGAGAACCAGGGCCACCACCTTGTGGGTCTGGTTTATGTGGGTCCTGGGGAATTGAACTTGGGGCCTTAGGCACTGGAGGCAAGTGCCTTAACTGCTAAGCCATCACTCCAGCCCTATATTGGCATATTTTCATACAAACAAAAGAGAAATCTATACTCAACAGTTACGGGCTACCAAACTGTTCTCTGCTCCAGTAATCCACAAAAAAGTTGTTTTTTAACCACCTTCTTCATGACAAAATAGTTAATTAATTAATTCCATCTCCAAATTTAATAAAAATTAATTTTATTTTGTTTTCCTCTTTTAAATGCTACATTCTATTTTAATTTTTAAATTTTACTTTATTTGGCATGTGTTTTTCCATGCTGTATGGTATAGATATGAATAATGTGCATATGTTTGTGTTCAGATGCACATGTCCTATACACACACTAGCACATACATCAGCCATCATCTTCTGATATGCTTGTGTTTAAGAAGGGGTCTCTCTGAGCCATGAATTGCTATTGTTGTTCTTAGTTTGGCTTTCCAGTGATCCCCAGTATTTCTTTTATCTCACCTTCAAAAGATTATTACAGGTTGTGGGTGGCCACACATGACATTTTACGGATGCATCAGATACACTCAGGCCAGCAACTCCGGTCCTCATACCTGTTCTGTGAATGGTCTTAATTCACTGAGCCCTATACCCAGCCCCTTTTTGATTTTTCTTATCATGTACAAGTTGGAGATGGTTATATTTTTTATAAATATATTTATTTCTTTATTTATTTGAGAGAAAGTGAGAAAGAGAAAGAGGCAGATAAAGAAAAGAGAATGGGCATGCCAGGGCCTCCAGCCACTGCAAAAAAAACTCCAGATACATGTGCTACCTTGTGCATCTGGCTTTACTTGGGTACTGGGGGAATCCAACATCTGTCCTGCATTAAAGGCAAATACCTTAACTGCTGAGCCATTTCTTCAGCTCAAGATGGTTATATTTTGACCAACTGAAAACTTAGTACTTTTATATCTACTATCAAATTATATCAAGTACAAATACTTGGCCTTGTCTTAGATTCCAGTATACATTTTCAGAGAGAGGATTCTAAGTGGGTTTCTTAAAATAAAATGAACTTGATTCAACAAAACTTAGCTCATGTGGTTTTCCTACAACTTCCAAAACTCACTACTTACTGAATTCATGGACGCAAGTAAAGCCAATCTATTAAAATTCATATCAGCAAATTGCACATTGAGCGTTTCAGTTGGAGCGGGTTACAGAAAATGGGCTCAATTTGTGGCTTGTGGTGATGCCTTCATAAGCAGTTTTCAATTAACCCTGGATAATTCAGGGAAAGTATCTCTGAATATGTAATTTTACATGATTTTTTAAAGCAGTCA
The DNA here is from genome assembly GCA_004024765.1 of Zapus hudsonius. Classification (NCBI taxonomy): domain Eukaryota; kingdom Metazoa; phylum Chordata; class Mammalia; order Rodentia; family Dipodidae; genus Zapus; species Zapus hudsonius. The sequence goes on from PVHP010007096.1 coordinate 15,756, forward strand.
TAATAGTTTGAAAATGCACCTGACATATTATGACAAGTAGATCTTCTTCCAAAAAAATGATTTTATTTTTGTTTAGTATTTCCATAAGAATGAAAAAAATGATTGATTCTGCTGAGCTGCATTATATCTCCTTATTGTTTACTTGTGATTTCCTTTACCAAGTTAAAAGTGAACGTATAATATGCTACACATCATCAACTTTTAATTAAATCAATTAATAAATAAAATATAACAATTTGAATTCTATGTTTTATTATTATTATACTTACATTACATTTTATTGCTCTCTGGTTATGTCATAACAAGCATACACCTGCTGAAAACCCAAGCTATTATTACATTGTATTTATTCTCAAGAAAATAAATACATAAATTATAATCTACATAGTCTTGTGTGTCTCAGAATATATTTTCCATTGTTTAATAATTTAGCTAGTATTAAACAATACTAAGAACCACAAATAAGTTCTATCACATTCTTTTTCCTATTTTACAGGCTTTTTTCTATGTACTTTCAATTTAATATTTTATACCTAATCCAACCAAATTTTCCCCATGTAAAATACACTTTATGGTTTTCCTGCCATTCACAAATTGGTCTACATCTACAATATACTCCTTGATTTCTAATTCACACTGTCGATTTCCTTAGTCAGTTAAATGCAATTGTAAAAGTTCCTGAAACACTTACTGTATAGAATAGTCTCTTTGTTATCTTCTCTTCTAGACAACTTGGGTTCTTACAAAAATGGGTAAGCATTTTTTTCCAAATGCTGTTTTAATTTTCATAAGTACATACTTCATTCAAGATGTGAAAGGAGATTTGTAGTCATTGTGCTTACTGGTAAGTGAAACCATGTTTTCTATGTGCTCTTTACATCTGGATCCCAGCTGTTTTCAGTATGACCCCCACTCTGAGTTTGGAACCAGAAGTTGAGGGGCATGATACCACAGAACTCAAAAAGAGGAAATCACTTTTCCTTGTACTTCTCTTACTGTCTCAGATATTTTCTGTATTTGTGTTTACACTGATTTTGATCATATACCTGTTTTTTTTGTTGTTTTGTTTCTCCTTATCTCTAATCACTTACAAAATGAACTAGGCAATACTGAGATTAATCACATCAAGCCTACGTGAGGTGAAGGGACCATCTTTCTTGAAGAAAGATGGCATGTAGAGCACTTGCTTCTGCTGAGCATATTCCGTATTCAAGATGAAAGAGATGAAATTTGGGCCAGCAGCCAGGCAGCAGCATATGCACCTAATAAACATCTGGAGATCCATTTAGTTGAGTGTGAGGAACTTTAATAGAATCTGTGAGCTGAACATGAAATCAGCTGATATCCGCCCCCTCTGGTAATAAGTTGAGGTGATGTTTTTAATACCCTTCTACATTTTTGAGAACAAATGTAGATTTTAATCTATAAAATGCTAATGGAAATCCTGTGGCCTTCTTACAGGCCTGTTCTTATAAACCTACAATTGATAGTTTTTGATATTTTTCTGCACATGTATTTATTTAAAATCAAAGCATCTTTAGAATGATGTCAAAACCTATGTTTTAAACATGACAAAATCAGAGAGGAAGCATTTCCTGCTAGAAATGACAGAGTACATATTTATAATAAAATCCAGAAATAACTTTTATTGTTTTGAATTTTAGTGATGTTATTTCACCCTTATTACTTATGTCACTTATTATAGGAATTAAAACATGGTACAGACATTTATGAGAACTTTATTTCCACCAGTATTATATTTCTTGAATTTTTGTTTTGCAGAAAAAGAATAATTACTCTCCACATCTAGCAAAAGGACACAGTTTGTTCATATATACATTTTCAATTTTTTCAAACTAATCTTTAAGTACTGTATATTTAATAACATGTTTTTGACTCCAGGAAACTCTGTATTCCTCTTTGCATTTTTAACTCGTGCCTATTAAATGTATCATTAAATTCTACTATTTATTTCTTCCAGACAATTCTCAATTTCCCCTAATTTTTATTTGTCCATGTGGGTATGTGGATTATTTGGGGGGTGGCTGCTGCATATCAACACCCCAGTTTATCCATGGAGCTGGGTGGACAGAGTCTTGGTACAGCCCTGAGAACAACTGGTATAGACATGCAGAAGACAGCCTCATGGTCAGCTTGTTTGTTAGGCTAGGGAAGGTGCTTTTATGCAGGAGGAAGAAGGAGGGTCAGGAGGACAAACGGAGAAGGAGATGGGTGGGGGCAAGTTGACCTGTGGATGTCTCATTAGCATGTAGGGGCTCCTTTGCTGATATGAGTCAAGAGAGGATTAGTAGGGGCCAGGAACCTGTCTATGTCTGGTTTGCTTAAATTGGAAGGACTTTCTCAGTCCCAGGTGGCAGGAGTCACTTTAATTTAGGCATGTAAAAGATGGCGGTGGCTGGAGAGGAGCTGTGACCTTCAAACTTTCTCATTGCCTGGGCTTGTAATTAATTACCTTATAGCTGAGTTATGCAAACTCCAGTCTATTTAGGCCTTGAATTGCCTGGGCTTATCAGAGTTTGCTGGGCCAGTTAGGAGGCTGGAGGTTAGGGAGAGAAAGAGTCAGCTGAACTTCTGCAGGTCTCAGGATGAGAATACCAAGGTTCCAGGTCGGTCTTAACTTCCCTTTGTCCTCCATGCCTCTCAGCAGGGTCCCACAGTTCTACATTATTGCTGTGCAGACCCATTTAATCTCTCCCAAATTGTTACATGAAAATTTATTATATCATTTATTTGTAAAATCAACATTTGCCTCTAACATACTCTCTGTTCCTTAAACATTGACTTTGTTTCCCTAATTATATGATTTGACCATTCTGAAACAGTGTTCAATATTTTACATAGCCAACTTGTCACCATACATAACCCTAGGTATATTACAGAAGATCTATCAAAAATATTTAGTTGAGTAAAAATTGAAATTAATACTGATATTCTTGTTTTATAAACCTAAATCAGAAATGGAGAATCATAAACAGTTAACTCTTTTACATAAGAAACTATTAATAGTGACTAGTCATCATAAAATATCTGAGATTAATAAATATTTCAGAACTAAAGAGTAAAGAAGCCATTAAGTTAATCCTGCAAATTTTATTGCCTCTAAAACCCAACATAATTTAAGGTTAGGAACAATCTTCTTTCTCAGCAGAAAACCACATCACTATCCCACTACATTAAAAAAAGAAGACATCACAATCAATCTTAATATAGAGTATTGAATTTTTATTAAAACTTCAAGATTTGTTAAAACAAGTGCTAACCATATTGGCCCAGTTACAATTTTCTTTATGTTCTTAGAAGTATTAAAAGGCTTTATCTCAAAAAATAAAGGATATATTATAAAAGGTAGCTAGGGATAAATAATTTAACTTAAAGAGAATTCATTGGAAGCTTTTATCATTAACATATTTTACTTAATTTTACTTTATGGGTTTTGACAAAGGATATCACTCTGTAACCCATAATAGCCTGGGACTCACTATATATAGCCCAGGGTAGCCTCCAACTTTCACAATCCTCTTGCTGAAGCCTCTAGAGACCTGAAATTAGAGGTATTTATCACTGTGTCCAACCCCACTGGCATATTTGTGTGTGTTCATATGTCTTATCCCTGGTGTATATGTATGTGGAGGTCAGACAACAACCTCTGGTTTGAGGCTTAAGGCTTATAGTTCAGCAAACAGACCAGATAACAGGCCACTGCCCCAAGTTTCTGCCTTTCTTCTCCTCCGTAGTGCAGCATGCATCAACATAACTGGTTTTAGTTTGTTTCTTTGTTTTTGTTTTTGTGGATTCTTTGGATCTTATTCCAGGCTCTAAAGTATCACAGAAAGCACTGTGCTGTACTGCCTTAAACAGAAAGAACAGTGCTGAGCTTCTTTAAACAGCAAGCACTGTGCTAAATACATTGAAAGGCAAGCACTGTGCTGAGCTACCTTTCTTACTTGTCAATGGCTATTTCTAGCTTTAAAAAGGATTTAATCGACTCACCACCATGTATTCTTCATCCTCAGCTCCAAATAATGGCTCTCATGGCCTTCTCTTGCTGATGTGCATGTCATGCTCTCTTTGGTGTGAGCTAGAGCCAATGACATACTTCGACTGAGATTTAATGATTTTTACCAACTTACTTAAAATGATATTAACTGTGCTCATAATTTTCAAAATAAAGTATGACATAGTAAAATAAAATATGAATATTTTTTCTGATTTATTTCACCATGATATATATTTATATATTATGGAAAAATCAAATGAATACTTATGTTTTCTTAATATTTTACTTACTTTCAAAGAGAGAGAATGTGAGAGAAAGAAAGAGACTGGGGTGAGAAAAGTGGTGCAGTGTCTCTACTACAAACAAAGTCCAGATACAAGCACCACTTTTTGCATCTGTCCTTTTGTAGGTACTGTGGAATTGAACCCATATAATTTGGCTTTGTCGGCAAGTGCTTTAACCTCTGAGTCATCTCTCCAGCCCATTTTTTGTTGTTGTTAAATATTGCTTATGGGTAAATTATTTGTAGAATATAAAAGGACATGCAAATCAGAAATTATAATGTTATATATTACAATTATAATACGTTATTATTATATATAATATATAAAATTATAATATATTATAATATGTTTTATAATATAATATAATGTAAACACATGCCAGAAATATTCCCATGAATTAGTCTATGAAATATGAGACTGCACACAGACACTCAGAAATACACAATATTATGCTGAGATCATGGAGAAGAGGCTGCAAAAAGTAAGCAGATAGGAATTAAGTCATTTTTTCCACTGTACAATGTGATGCTAATATTTGAGAGTTAAAATGGCATATATTTCTAATTTTTATTTTCCTTTTCATCTCAGCATGCATCCTTACATTTTTGATGATGTGTAACACATTGAAGGTGAGAGTCATCAGCCTCCTTGTACCTTAATGAGACAATTTAACTAACCACAGTCCTACAAATTCATTGATACTAAAAGCAATGTTTGTGGAGAGTTATATCTTTTTTGTTTTCTATCCAGGAGTGAGGCTTTAATGGTGCCAGTTCATTTGGATTTAGTTTTGTGTGTATCTCATCCCACACTTCCATTGCCTCCCCACCAACCCTTCCGTGCCAATTATGTGTCCCTCAAGTTGCCTGTTAGGTATGCCTGCAACTCAAACTCTTGTAGGTTAGGAGTCAAAGATAAGGGAGTACGTGTGGTGTTTGTCTTTCTTGGCTTGGGTGAGTCTACTCAACATGATCAGTTCCAAGAGGATCCATTTTCCTGCAAATTTCATTATGTTATTATTCCATTATTTACACGTACCACATCATTGCATTCCACTCATCCTGCGATGGGCATCTGTGTTGATTCCAGTTATTAGCCCTTGTGAATTGAATGCTATAGACATGGGTGAGCAAATGTCTCTGTATTGAAGAGTGGAGCTAACTCTAACCCTCCACAGGTTAGTTTGTGGGATGGTCTGGTAAGAGGGGAGCTGGAGAAGGTGAAATGAAGACTAACACTAGAGCAGTGGGTTCTGGTTTATAACTCCCAGTGCCAGAAACCAGTTACTACCCACAATGAGCTGTTGATTGGAGAGAACTACTGATGTCCCCTAAACAAGACAGGCTTCTGTCAAAGCACCTGAAGTAAATGCAAGACCCTATTGCTGATGACACCACATGCTGCTGGCACAAAATACCAAGAGACCTGGCTGCAATCTGAAAGAAAGCCAGTTCCAAGATGGTTAGCCCATACATTGCTGGTAAGTGACAGGGGAATATGGCCAACAACATTATGAACAAGCACAGGACCATGATATATGAAAGCAACTAACATGGAAAGATCTACACACTTGTGCATTAGTGTCACCTAGCATAGTTGGGTAACCAATGGCTCTTCGATTGGCTAAATGATCTGCCCATTGGTGAGGTACCCAGAGCTTGAACTGGGAACCAAGTTAGAATGCTATGGAGACCAAGAATATGCACTCCATTGAGAAGCTCCCAACATCTTATGTCTAAAGAGAGGTTTTACCCTTCAAAACCTTTCTAAATTAACAATGCTTTTCTCACTTAACCCATCCTCTCAATCTCCATTGGAGAATCATTTGATAATGTTGTTACTGGTTTCTTTGGTTCTTTCCTTTTTCAGAAGGCAGTAAGAGCCCAGGACAACCTCTATCAACAAGACAAGAAATAATAGCTGACTGCCATGCTGGAGATGAACCACCTCTCATATCGCAGCTAGGGTCCAGGAGAAACCACAGAGGAATTGGTGCAAAGAGCAAAAGTGCTGCTTTCACAGTGACAGTCAGCACCAGGGTGATGGTGACAGACCCTGAGGACACTCAAAATGCACCATAGCAGAAATCAAGAGGTTGATGAGAAATCAACACTAAAATAGACTTAAAACACACCTAGAAAGGCTCAGGGAAATTTGTGAAGTAGGGGACAGGAAGATTGTAAGAACCACAGGATGGGAGGGAATATCCAGAGGCATTGCCTGCCCCCTCATTGACTGACTGTTGCTCTCACATCTCAGAGCCCACAACCCCACAGTGAACACCAGCAATCCCATTGATGAGGGCCCTCAGTGGAATGGGGGCAGGGAAGAGAGAAATGATAGCACCAATTTATGATTTGTCTATAAAAATAAAATTAAAAGCAATGTTTTCAGAAGCAAGATATGAGAAACCAATTAAAAATCCTCAAAAGAAATGTGTGTGTCTGTTTATCCCTTTAAATCTGTCCAAGTATTCAGTTACTACTTTGAGTCCTCTCACAATAAGAAAAGGAAAAATAAATTCTAGAATCTTAAAAGCAACAAAATAAGTAAGGATAGCATGGAGTTATTGTAATAGCAATGGAATTCTAATGAAATTCTTACATGAAAAAAAAGATAAATTTTTCTAAGCTACTCCCTTTACTTTTCAATAGAAGCCAAGATGTCATTAATTATTGCATATCAACCACTAAAAAAAATATTTTTAAAGTGTTTCCAATTAAACTGTGGCACACTGCTATGTAATGACTAGATGCTTCAGACAGAATTTTAAACTAAGCAATTACTCTGCACAAATGCATATTCAGTTATTGACTCTGAGCATCCCCCAGCATCACGAGAACTGTCACATCAAATCTCTTCTAGAATTTTATATTTTACAGATTTAAGGTATTTTATTTCTATAGCATGTTCTGACATTTTTATCAACTTCAAAGCTCTATTTAAATAAAATTATATTTTAGAACATTGTCTAGTAATGTATCTCTAATGGGAGCTGTTGGTGAGTTTGGGAATTGGAGTAGAATATATAGCATATTAATGAGAGACATCACAAACTTCAGCCCAGAGCATCATACAGGTTTGTTGTATGAAATGCCAGAGTTTCTGCAGGCAGCTCTGCCGGTATTGACCAATCCAAATGTTAACATTACTACAGGCCACCACCACTGGAAGGCTCTTTTTTATGGGATAGTTTTTGCTTGACACATTATTGAGTTTCCTGGTATGTCAAAATACTTACAGTTCCAGTTTTTTTATGCAATACATCACAGAAATTACAGGGTGAGCACCCAAGCTTCAGCAATGGGGCAGAAGGAAACAGCAGTGTCTCCCGAGTCTGCAGTGGGTACCTGGAAATGGCTATGGGCCCAGGGTTCCTCCTCTGCAACAGCTGTGCCCACAGTTGGGTCAGTTCTCAGTCTGAAATGTTAAGGACTTGAATGTGCACCTTCCTTCCTTTAGCAGTTAATGTGTCTTGTGGATTCTTTGGTAATTTACCATTCAGCATACTATCAAAAGTTCCTCTTCTGCGCTCAGCCTTCCCAGTACTCTTGTAATTGTCTCCAACATCTCCCCTTCAAATGCTCTATTTTGTGGACTGCTGAAAATCTTTTTTTCAATCCCTGGAATGAAATTATTTCATTTTCCTTTGTTCACATATAGATTTAAATTTCTCTTCCACAACTCCACAGCCTTCTTAATACCAATGATACTTTCCTTTTATCATACTTTTCTGAATCATGGTATTTAAAATTGTATGCTAGATTTTCCATGTAGGAATTCATTTAACGTAAGTATTCTTGGTGACTATAATTATTATTAAGCCCATGTTTCCTGAAATGTTAATGCAGAAAATTTTTCCAAAATACCAAAAGGCCACATGGTCAGGTTTATTGCAGCAATGAACCTGCTTATCAGTATCAATATTCTGTAGTAGGAAAGAGGTTTCAGAGGAGATAAAGTACTTTGTCAGGAACTAGGCTAAAAACAGCTTATATGATATTCTGGTGGAGAGGCTGTATTCATTTAGCTCATGCACTGATAACATAAGCAAATTTGAATTTAAAAGCAATTATATTGTGTGTTTGTTTGAAGAAACTGCAGAGTACAGGCCCAAGGAAGATCTGAAGTCTGTCATTTCAGTAATCAAGAGGATGAGGCTGGAAGAGTTTAAACCCACCCTGGGCTATGTAATAAGACCCTGTCTCAAACAAGTAAATAATTAAATGTATTATGCAAGTAAGTAAATATAAAGGTCAAGTTCAACGACTCAGGGAACTGAGTAGAAGAGGGGGCGGAAAGATTGTGAGAGCCATGGTGGGGGAGACTGTCCAGAGGCATGGCACCCATCAGTAACAAAAACACTTGGGCCAGGAAGACCGGGCTGAGTACTAGGATATCCAGGATCCCTTGCCACAAGGACTAATACAGACAGCCCACGAAGGAGGATATACAACTGATCAGGGATGGGGAGGGGGGGGAATTGGGGAAGTCTGGATAACAACGCATGGTTTGCCCACTAAATAATGTAACTCATTATGGACAATAAATATATATTTTAAAAAAATTCAATATATCCTTTCTATGTTTAGCAAAAAAGTTTAAATACAATAAAGATATAATTATTCCATGCTATAAATAAGTGAAAGGCACATATGCATATGAATATATAAATATACATAAGCCCATACACATTAATATATATATATATATATACATCAACCCCAATAGTTTGAAATACAAATCATAATTGTTAAATAAGTGTTATTTATTTCCTCAAAGGAGAAAATAACGGCTAATCATATAAAATTTAAAGTGGAAACACATGCTATTTTCTATATTAAATGGAAACATAGGATGATATTGCACCATGTTAGTTACTATTGCATCGCTATAACCAAAGTAACTGAGAAAACAATGTAAAGAAAGAGAGCTTTATGTTGTCTCAATGTCTCACTGGGCTCAGTGAGTGGTGATTCCATTTCATTCTCTCTCACTTGGACAGAAAATAATGTGAGCAGAAGCATGTAGCAAGTTTCTCTTCACTTCTTGATCAATGTGAAAAAGAGATGAGATACACATAGGAGCTGCAAAGAGATGAACCCCTAAAAATAGAACTCCAGTAACCTACTTCCTCCAGCTCATCTGCAACATTGATAACCATTTGTCAATAATGTTGTCATACTGTGATTGATTTATTGACAAAGTCAGAGCTAATTGTCTCTGGAAATGCTGTCACAGAAAGACACAGACAAGTTCCCCAACTGGTCCATGAGACATTCCCTATTTCTATGAAGCTGATAGTCAAGCATTGACCATTAATGGGTATCAAAACACACAAGGAAGCACAATATATATATATATATATATATATATATAGCCATATGTAAGGACTAAGGATGGTATGTGGATAGGATGACTCCAAAGTCAATAGACGTGAGGTATGAATGACAATTTTATGAAATGTTATCAAAATCTAAGTGTCAATATGCTTAGCTGGGCAGAGAAATTCATCATCATGCAGGTTTGTTTACACATTTCTAACATTTTTATAGATCCTTTAAAAACAACAGTCTCTTCCAAAGTCTCAGATCAAATTATACGCAGCTAAATTCAGGCTGAGTTAATGAAATAGAATATTATTTCAAGTGTGAAAGAAAATTTTGTAAACTGATGTAAAAATCTTTTTTAAGCTTTATTTTTGTAAGCAAACTGGTAATAGATTTGGTATGCATAGTTAGGTTAAAAAGGAAGCAAAACTGCTGAGATACAGAGAGAAGTAGGTTATTAATTATGCTGAGAATTATGCCCTAAAGCACATTTACATGTTTTTTTTCTATTGTTTAATATTGTTTACCATGACTTACATACAAGGAAGGGAGATTTATATCTTTGAAAGTATTGCAAATGGTCAAGCAATTCAGCTAAGAAATGTCATGTTCGTCTACCAAGATTATTATGGACCTTGAAAAGTAAATGAGCAAAGATTATTTCTACTCGCAAACATATACAATTATTACTTTTAAACTATCACAAAATGCCTATATTTTCTAAAAACTTTCTCAGATATTTCATCAATTATATTATATAAAAGTATCTTTATGCAAGAATGCATAGTTTTATCCCAAGAACCTTCTATCCTGTCAAATTTTAAAGTAGAGTTCTCAATACTCCATTATAACACTGGCATTTGTCATTTGATAGCATTATGTCTTTATTGTAGTTATTTTCTTATTGTTGTCACAAAGCAGTTGATCAGCAACAGCTGATGGGTGGAAAGTTATTTATTTTGGTTTACAGTCTCAAGAGAGAGAGATCCATAATGGCAGGGTAAAGACAGTAGAGCAGAGAGTGAGCAACACCTCTTTGCAACAGAAGTTGCCAAACAGTAGCAGGAGAGAGGGTAGGATTCTAGCAATGGGGGGTTGGGCTATTTTGTTCATACACCTGTCCCCAACAACACACCTCTTCCAGCAAGACTCCACCTCACAAAAAATTGCTATTTGATGGGAATTGTGATGGTTAGGTTTTGTTGTCAACTTGATCTTTTTAATGATCTTGGGTAGGTCTCTTAGGATGTTTACAGGAAGGCAGCCACTCAGTAGGGGGCAGGATGTAAATAAGTTCAAAGAAGCTAGAACTAAATATCCTTTCCTGTGTGGGCAGTGCAGGAAGTAAATTCCAGAGACTCAGGAAGCCATTAAGTCTGGGATGGAATTGACAGACCCCACCTGAAGACGATATAAAGGGGAATAAATTCTCTTTGGCTCCTCCTGCCTGTTTTGCTGTTCCTTGTGTATGGTGTTGATGATGGGTTTCTCTCTCTGCTTGGACCTGTGAAAGGGGAGCAACCTCTTTTGCATTCTGGAAATTCCCCTGTATCTATATCTACAAATAAATCCTTTCCTCCCAAAAACTCTGCCTGGTTTGAAGAATCATCCCAGTGGCATGTGGCTGACGGTTGACTAAGACAGGAACCAACATTCAAAGCACATGAGTTTATGGGGGACAACATATTCAAACAATTGAAGTCCTCTTTCAAGTGCAACACAGAAACTATTATCAGTTCCACAGCCATGATTCTGCATGATTGAAGGAGGTGCTTGGTGTGTAAAGTGAATAAATTCCCTTCCAGATAGAGGGGTAGCAGTATTCCTTCTTGTTTCACTGGCTTTTATCCAAGCAACCAGAAACTGGAGACCCAGAAATGTTTTCTATATGTTAAATAAAATGTGAATTAAGGCAAAACAAACATTTGATATTGATTCCAGCAGGAAACAATCTATAATTATGAAAGCTTCAAATCAAACATGGTTCTTGAGCTGCATGAAGGGAACAAGAGGATACATTTATTGGAGACATGAAGAAGTATAGCTAAAAAGAAATGTGATTGCTTACACGTACTGAGTCAGTTGGTATCCCCCATTGAAAAGTCCTTCAATTCTCCAATTATAAGATTATTGGCTGACTCTGATTAAATGAGGTTATATTTTCATTAATATGGGCATTTACAAGAAACAGCTTGACTTTTATGTATATTTGCAATTCAAGAGAAGTTGAGGCTTGATTTTTTGGGTTTCTCTTCTGAAACATTCATCAGAACTACTCTCCAGTTCAGTAGACTTTCAGAAGGTTGCTGAAGTCTGGATTAAAAATACAGCTCATATGCTTTAGTGGAAAAAATGAAATCGTTGTGATAGAATTTTTAAGTTATTAAGCAGTCTTTTAAATAACATAAATGGGCAAAATTACCAAACATATTTATATGAAAGGCAATGAAGCAATTTCAGCACAGCAAAATGTAAGGAGGCCAGGAAGAAAAATACCTCATTGGCGAGTTATAAAAAGGCACCAATGAAAAGAAGTAAAGGACTACAATTGAAATCATTTTCAAAGGGTACTTAAATGTTGTATCTGTGAGTGAAGTTCAGTGATTTTCTCTGACATAGGACTCTTCATTGTTGTGTCCAATACAGTATGTACATAACTATACAATGGGAGATGATTCTCTAATCAATTTTATATGAGTTTTTTTCTCAGTCTCTCAACACATTGTTTATATATACTCCTCTATTCACCAATTCTTATGAGTTGAGGACATATTCATTGGGCTTATAATATTCATCTTCACTAATATGCATTGTAGGTTATCCCAAACAGAAGCAGGTTTCTCAATAATGTGTGTTTGCTGTTTCTTTCCCGAATGTTATTCAGGACAATCAAGGATTGAGCCTATGGTCCCATTGCAAGTCAATCTCTGAATGGATATTAATTTTTTAATGTTTTAAGGAGATGCTGCTCTCCTCACCTGAGTTTCTTTCTTATTTGGAATGTTGTAAAATATTTCCAAGAACTACTGGACACATAGGTCCAAACTTTTATGACCTCTTGCTATCAGAAAATGCTAAAACTGCTTGTCTTTTGACATATGAACACTAAGAGAGAGAAAAAAATAACTGAGCTCTCCCTCTTATCTAGGACTCAACCTTAGGGTGTAGTTAGTTACCAGAGACCTGATACACTCTGGTTGGAAGAATCTGGCTCTGTGGAATAAGTAAGGAAATCATTTTATGTCAGAGCAATAGCAGCGCAGAAGGCTGTGGGCCAAACTCTCTTCCAGGAAGGTTTTCATTGTGAGCCCAAGAATATCCAAGATTACTTTCTAATATCAGTCTGTTTATGTATCACTCTGCCAGCTGAAATGGACAATTAAAGTACAAACATACTGTAAATAGTTTTAAGTTTTTCTAGTTATCATGCTTTTGCAAATTTTATTAAAAATAGAAAATACTGATCTTTAGGATGTTGTGATTGTTTCTCAAAATTCACAGCACAATTGGAGATGTCATCACTACTTCCGTTGTGGCATAGTATCTATACAAACCCTAGTGTTGATAGTTGGTTTTATACATTTGAAAATCTTTTTAAAATTGCTTGACAATTATAATTGTCTATATTCTATTTTCATTTGATTATCTAGATTTATATGTATGTTTAAAACAATAATCGTATAATCATGAATTTCTGTTCTACTAAAGCACTCTTCACATGCATTGATAACATGAATGAATGATAAAAACAATTTTCACTAAAAGACATCACTGACCCCAACTCATGTTTTGAAAAATAAAGCATGACAAATCAAATAAAAGTAAGTGAATTATAACTCAGACATCCACTTATGGAAGGAGGATATATTTTGACAGGAAACCTGCACTAAGGTTCTTCACTTCAGGACATAAAATCACTTTGTGATTTTTCTGAAAGCTATTTTTACACGTTGACATCATTTATAAGTCACCCATCTGTAAATTCACACACGTGTATGTGTAAGATTGCTAACAGAATGCTAAATGATGAATTTAGTATTTAGAACAGTTTGACTTAATCACTTTTACTATTGAACATTGATGTATTAATAGTCGCAAGCATTTTTTGGTTTTGTAGCTCAGGTATTTCACCTTCAAACTATATTCATTTTCAATTATAAATGTTTACAAAATGTCATGATTAAACTAACATATACATATTTTATTATTTATAAAAATATATAATGTTGATTATAATGAATAAAAATTGTACTCAGTAAGAATAAGTTGTATCACTATTATTTCAACTAAATCCCACCATTACAAAGAGTTACCTGTTTTAAAAAAACATGGAAGCTGATGAGAAGATATTTGTTATTCAATGAATTAATTAAAGTACAAAAACTAGAAGCATACTTTATAAGTGGTAAAAATTCTGTTGGAAGAATGAGCTGTGAGAAAATATTAATGGATTGTTTGATGTCCAATGCGGTGGTTTGATTCAGGTGTCCCCCATAAACTTGTGTTCTGAATGCTTGAACCCCAGCTGATAGCAATTTTGGAATTGGAATCTTGGAAATGTTAACGCTATTGTTTTTCTTCCTCTTGAGTCTGTAAGCCAAAATAACCCTTTCTTCCCTTCACCTGCTTTTGGTCAGGTTCTTTCTGCCAGGCACAAGAAAATTTAGTGAATGGCAGGAGGATGTCAAAATAAGAAAAAGAAAGGCCAACAAGAAAAAAAGTTTCAAAAAAGGAGTAACTAAACAAAGCAATATTTAATAAGGATGAGATTCTGCTTAACATTTCCTATAGTAAAATTGTGTTTCTTAACTAAAGAATCATAGTTATTTGAGTGTTCAGATATTAGGAGGGAAAAACAAAAGAAAATAATAATAGCACAATTACATTGTCTCCATTCCAGACTTGTCTTAAATACTACCTCAAATCTAACCTCAATTCCTCTATGAAGGCACATTCATGTGTATATATCTTAAAGGTTAAATTTAGGTACATCCTAGAAAGGAAGCAACAACCAAGCTTTAATCAAATTCATAGAAGGAGTAGATAATTTATTAAGTGCTAAGTAATATTTTTATTAAATTTCAAGGGATAACGAGTCCACTTTAGTGTTGACAAAGTAATAAGATCATTTGAATTATTTTTTCAATTTCAATGTTTAGAAACATTTTGTGTAAATGTATATGAAGTCAAATAACTGTTGGTTAAATGAAGAGTTGAACTCAGAAATGATATCAAAACCCCTGATATCAGGGCATGAATTATATATCTCAATGATATGGAAATGTATGAAATATGAGAAGAAAATCAGATATCAGAGGGATGCATCCCAATCTGAACCTGAAATCAATCAGGATCAATGCCCTTTTGGGAAGTGAATATCTCAAACTTGGAAATTAGGTAAAGCAAAACAACAACAAAAAAGTAGTATTACTAAATGAGTGTAATCATACGTTTAAGATGCAATTAAGAAGACAAAGGAATCAATATTAACATGAAATAATAGAATCTTCAATAAGTTGTTAAAGAAAAATTTTATCAGTTTCAGGCATATGAAAAGCTATGAATAAATTCAGTAAAAAAAATCCAAGCTTGCTGAAATGACACTACCACTGCTAATCTTAAAAAAAAGATACTTCACTGAAAAGAATAAATGAATAATCTAAGTAGCAATATTAAAAAAACCTTAAGTTGAAAAGCATATAATACTTAAGTAATATTCACAGTACTAAATTTTATGAAAAGGAATTTGGGCATGACAAAGGTTTTACAAGAGCTTTTGCACTTACCTAGCACTGTTACAAAATGTAGGTTAGAAGACAGGAAAAGGATGCAGTATGGAAATGACTAGCGATGTGTGGGGAAATCTAGATGTACTAGAACCACCCAAAGTGACAAGATTACAATCACTAATGCACAAGGTGATATCTCATTCTGAGAACAGTAAGGAGTTAGAGTTAATATCCTCGAAAGTGAAGGTCACACCAATCACATGCTCTATTTAGGTCACTGTTGCAGTCAGCTTTCTAGTTGCTGCGCAGAAAGAACCCAAACAAAAGTGGCTTGTGGAGGAATGGGTTTATTTGGCTTACGGACTCGAGGGGAGACTCCATTCTGGCAGGGAAAACGATGGCATGAGCAGAGGGCTGGACATCACCTCTGCCACAGCAATGCAAACAGCGGCAGGAAGATGTGCCAAACACTGGCTAGGGGAAGCTGGCTTATAACCCCATAAGCCCGCCCCCAACAACACAACTTCATTGAGGTTGTAAAACCCAAACTGCCATCAGCTGAGGATTGATCTATCAGAACACACTCAATTGTTTGTGGGGGACAGACACCTTTATCAAACCATGACAGTCACCAATGCTTTTCATATTACTAATTGTGTGCTATCATTTTATTGAATACATGCAGCTTAATGTACTATCCTTTTCTTCAAAGAGTTCCATAGTTTCCAAATCCCACTCTCACAGCTTTCTTCAGCTCTTTGTCACCTGAGTTTTCTATATCACACCCATTCCCTTGATGATTTCTACCAGATCTATGATTTAAAACACCCTTTCCATGACAAGAAATTGCATTTTGGTGGTTTGCATTGTTAAATGTTTTGTGAATTCAAAGATCTTATTTACAATTGCCTTTAGCATCTCCATTTGAAAGCCAAATAAACATCTTCAAGTTGAAATGTACAGTTTATCCACACATAAGGCCTAGATAGAAACTATAAGGTCATGGTTAACTCTTGTTTTCTCTTTCACAGTGAACCACCAGACATTCAACAAGACTTGCAGCTGTGCCTTCAGAATGGATCTGGAAATTTACAACTCTGTCTTTCTTAACAACAGATTCAAAATGTATGTATTTCTGAAGATTTGGGGATGAAGAATATGCTGTTTTTTTCTCCCTTGGTCTTGGAATATCAATCTAAATCGAATGTTCACCAAACCTAGTACTGTTTACCTGAATTAAAATGTAACTTGGAATGGTTAACATGTCTCCTCCTGTCTGACAAATAGTAATGACTTCAAGCACTTTTGCTAGAATGGTAGATAAAGAGTAGTATAATGTAAAAGTGAATACCACTCTTTAAGTTCTCCTGTGGAGATTTTAGATGACGGTGCTCATTTTTAAATGAAATGCACATGGTGGGTGCATATGCTTATGAAATTTTCAACAGAGAAATGAGGGCCCATAGTTGAAAACAAATGAAAGCAGAAAATAGAACTTTTATTAAATGATGGAAAATGCTTCATGACACTTCCTCTTCTTAGAATCAATGATTTTTTTAATTAAAAAGAATGAAGTAGAAGAGAACATAATTTTTATTTTTTCCTTTTTTTTGTTTGCTTATTTTTATTTTTCCAGGTAGTGTCTCCCTCTAGCACAGGCTGACCTGGAATTCAGAAGGTTGTCTTAGTCTGGCCTTGAACTCACAGTGATCCTCCTACTTCTGCCTCTGAAAAGCAGGGATTAAAAGCATGCAGCTCTTTCTTCACTTTAATGATTTAATAGTTTTGTTTCACACCCTGACATACAATTTTTTTTTGCGTTGATCGTTTTCTTTTCCTTTTTTTAATGTCAATAATGAGTTAGATTATTTAATGGGCAAACAATGAGTTGTTATCCCCAGTTCCCCAATGCCCCTCCTCATCATCCCCAATCAGATGGATATCCTCCTCTGTGGGCCGTCTGGATAAGTCTTTGGGTCTGGGGACCATGGATAGCTGATCCTCAGATGGATACCCTCATACATCATTGTGTTTTTAGCTATCCTCAGATACACATTTGTTTGTCTGTTTCCTGCTTAGTGTATGTCTTCTTTACTAGACATTTATCCCATAGCTCAGTCATGACACTTACTCATTGCTGCAACCCCATGAGCTTGTATGGATGCCTGGTTTATCATGGCCAAGGGACAAATGTTTGCTGAATGAATGCATCCAGTCTTCCTGAATAATTCCCTACTTGTCCTCTAATACAGTTCTTGCTCAGTTTTGATGTATTTACACTTGATTACTGGTATTCCTTTTTTTTTTTCCTTGATAAGAGACAGCTCAAGTTTTTTTGGACAAAGTTTTAAAGGCTTTCATAAGTTTTAAAGACACCTGTTTACTTTAATCTTTAGTTCCTCTATATGTCTATATGTCGATGCCCCTTCAATGTCTACTATGCTATATGCCCCTACAACCGCTCTAGAATATTTACTTTCTTTTTCAGAAGTGGTTTAGTATAAATGTCACTGGAGAATTGGAGACTGATTTAATACCATTGTCCCAATAGCCTCTAGGGGCAACAAGTATGCATACTAACTATTTCAGCAAAGAACCCTGGAGAAAGCAACTGGCTCCTCATTCCCTACAATAGCAGAAAGCATGAGTATGAACACCATCCCTGACAGGGTCGTTTCATAAACACCCTTTGCAGGGTTCAGAGAGGAGGTATGAATCCTCTGGCCAGGGTGGCTCAGGCTGAGCCTCTCCTAGTAACATCCTAAATTCTTTCCCTATAGGAATCACCCCCACTCCCCCACCCCATGTGGCCTATTGTCAAGTTTCAAAGGCCTTGCTGGAAATAGAAATTTAGCAACGTGCTGGCCAAGAGGTGTATTTTACTTTAAAAACCTAGGCCAATGCTTTAGCTTGTCCCAGAAAATATTCCCACATACTTAAATTTTTAAGGCATTTTGTCCACAATACTTGCCCCAACACAGTGTTTATCCTATTTCTCATTGTCTTTGACACAGCTTCCCTAGGATTATTTTACAAAGAGGTTGTATACATTCATATTTAATGTATAACACATATACAAAATGTTCATAAGACACTAGTATAATTTGAAAAATCCATCACTCCACTTATCTGTACCTTTGAGGCTCCCTGTTAGTTCACTCTAAACTTCCCTTCCATCCTTAGAAAAACAAATATTTTACTTCTTAAAGAGGTATGAAGTAGCTCTTGAACTTTGGATTAGAATTTAGATAATGCCCAGCAAAACTTCCAATGCACCCCAAAATTTAAGGAGTACCCGGATTCTTGTCTACAAAGTTAAAGAATTAAAATCATAGAAAACAAGATGTATTACAGTATAGTGGGAGACTTTATTATTTATGGGAACATGGGGAGTTACAGAGTTCTCCAGCCACCAGTGTGGGGAGAAAACGTGGGAAAGGTTTTAGCAAAATCTGTGTTGGTTAGTCAAACAATCAGAAGAAGGAAAGATAACAGAGGGCTCCCATCATGAGAAGAAAAGGGTTTATGTGGAAAAGAATCCTGAATCCCTCCCCCCCACCACAGCTGGGGGGGGGAGGGGCCTTACCTGGAAAAAATGAAAAGTCCTCATTTTCTAGAATGCCATGTGGAAAAGAAGACTGGCCTTTGTTTTAGGCAAGCTTTAAAAAGTTCCCCCAGGTAAGTCAGAGAGACAGCTGATTGGACTATATCTGACCAATCAGTTTTTGTATCTAGGTTTGGGCTCTGGCTAGAGACACCTCCTACCCAAAGGGAGGGGTCTATGGAGCTGCCTGAAGGTTCACACTGCAACTTGCCTTTTACTAATCAATGTGTGAATATCATAACATCTAATTATATGTCCACCTGGATCATTATCCATGCCAGGACACATGGTTATTATAAATTTCTAGGTGAAAAATGAGACAAGGAAAGCGGCTTTCAAGTGATTTTTGCATGGCCAGTTACCTTCTGTCAAGATATGTCAATTAGCAGACAAAATAGATACTTAACTTACTTTATATTTTCATTATAAAGATCATGTACACAAAGAAATCCCTATGTGGTAATGAATATGTATATGTATATGCTTGTATATGTATACATATGTATGAATATTCATATACATGTACATATATATGTCCATATATATATATATCCATTATTATATCATCCTTGTTCTGCTATCTGTATTGGATAGCAACAATTATCTTCCCTCAAAAATGTGCATATCTAGTTGATATTATTAGTGATAATAATAAAAGCTCTGACAGATTTTCTTAATGAACAGAGAGATTATAAAATGGAATGGAAAAAATTGGGGGGGGGATGGGAGTGTAGGGAGGAATAGGAGGGTGGGGGTACTCATATAGTAAACTAATCTAATAATGAATTAACACCATAAACCCCTTGTTTTTATACAGTAAAATCCTGAGGAAGCTGAGGGTACCATCTGGTATGAGGGGCCATGAATAGAATGGGAGAGAATGGGAGGAAGCTTAACCTCTAGAATAATTGCTCAGGACTACATCTCTCTGACCCAGTTATTGGTTCCTTCCTACACTGATCAAAAGATCATTTAATCAGAAAGACCCATGAAGTCCACAAAACATGACAGACTTCTGCCAAAGCTCTTGAACACCTGTCCCAGGACTAAGGTAAAACCCTATTGCTGAAGAAATCACAGAGTGTCATCAAACAATACCAAGAGATCCTGCTAGATCCAGAATGGTAACCAGCTCCCAGATGGTAGCATGTGTAGCACTGGAAGGTGTTGCATGAGCTGCCAGGGGAAATTGGTCAATGATATTTGGAGAAAACAGAGACCACTGATATACAATATAGACAGTTGTCACAAGAACGTTGAATACACTACTGTATGGAAGAGACCAGCAAATCCAGAAGGGCTCATCTGTGCAATAGTGGTGCTAAACCAAGGAGGGTAATCAAAGGCTTAATGATTAGCTAAGAGATCTGCTCAGCAATAAAGAAACCTTAACTGGAACTGGGATCCATGGCAAAATCCAATGGGGACCAATATCTCGGGAGCTCGCCAATATAGACATGTTGTCTCATTTCTCCTATATTTATCTCACTCTCAGAGGGAGAGTCTGTGTGGTTTTCACAAGTCAATGGCACTGTTGCTATGAGAAAGAAATATTGCCTAGTGAATGTTTTTAAACTCTCTGAGAAATACACACAT
The DNA here is from genome assembly GCA_004024765.1 of Zapus hudsonius. Taxonomy (NCBI): domain Eukaryota; kingdom Metazoa; phylum Chordata; class Mammalia; order Rodentia; family Dipodidae; genus Zapus; species Zapus hudsonius. The sequence goes on from PVHP010007096.1 coordinate 36,317, forward strand.
ATGTATTATAGACGTCCTGAAAAAATGTGTTCATATTAATTGCTGTTAGTACGGACCAGACATATATTCAAAACTGCAATTTTTAGACTGGAATATGTTTTTTGGTTTAAGATATGTTTTTTTTCTAATTTTCATTTTCTTTATCCAATATTCCAGTTATAGCAAAATATTATAGACTAATTTCTAATTGAAACGTTTTTCACATATCTGGAATCAGAGAAGTCCGAGATCCCTAGAATCAATATCTAGGAAGGAACCAATTTATTGCTGTGCTTTTCTCCAGTGATCTTCAAATGGTGGGAAAGGCACAGATGGAAAAGAGTTGAATGCTTCTCTCCTCACATGGTAGAAGATGGTCTTACAGCTCTCTCAGGCCACATTTATAAGGATGTTAATTCCATTCATGAGGGCAGAATTGTAATAACTTATCTTCCAATATTCGAATGTCTTATCAATGTATTTAAGGTCCAACAGGGCTTTTAGGATACATACCGTCAAATTAGAGTGAAAATATAAACCTAGTCAAAATCATCTTTCATTTTATAAATGTAAAAAATGTATTTACAATTTAATGTGTGATATGAATACCAAAGAGGAATATACAGTATGTAATTTCCCCCAATATTTCTTAGGCAAATATTTGTCTTCCTTATTGCATTTCAAAGAAACACTCTCACTAAGAAACATTACATGAGACTACCAGAATCCAAGGTAAATACTTGTTAGTTCTACATTATTCCATATGATGATATTTTACAGATTTTTGAAACACTGGTGTTTATAAGTGCAAATAGGCTGTCACATCTCCCAGGAACAATAAACAACAACAACAAAGTTAGTACTTGAAGATGTTGAGTTTCATGTTATAAACACAAATTTCAACTACTTTTCTGCATATAATACTATAGACTGAACTGTTTTATCAGGTCTCTCCTAATAGCAATGTAATTTCCCTTACATATTTTTACTCTTAACTTGCTCATTTGAGGATTTTATACTATGAGATATTCATTTCTAACAGACTATTTTTGCTCTAAACAAGAATATATAGTGCAAACTGCAAGGTAATTATTTAATTAGGAACATTTGAGAAAATGTTCAAAAGCAAGATAACCAGTCTATTATAAGGTGAAACCTTTCTGTAATTGGTTGAAATTTTCAACCAAGCTTCACTTTTGCCAAGATAACAGTCCAAATTTCTAGGGAGGGTAGGCTTTTGAAAAGTATAGCTTATGTTTTAAAACTAATAATTAGTATACTAATGATTAGCAGATTATTTCTGGATAGCAAAACACACAAATAATATTTCTAAATTATCATGAGCTACCTGCAAAGGTACCTCACCTATTTCCACCAAAGGCAATCTTACACACTTTATTTACCCTTCATTAATCTAATCCAAATAATGCCCAAATATAAACACAATAGTCAATTATGCTACAAAGCACACAGAAGAGTCAAACATCACTGTGTTAAAGACATAAAGCACCTTATTAACATTTTTATAACGTGATCAACTGAAAGAAGCAGACCATCCTGAATTATAGCATCTGGTACCAAACAATTCTTGTTTGGGTGATAACTTTTTTCTAAAAGCAAACGCTGGGCATCTTCTATTGACTCTTCATCAAGTAACAGCTGTTCCTTTAGAATGAAATATAAGCGTGTTGGAATTGTGACTGGTGCTCACTTCTGTTTAGCTCTCTGTGAGAAAGCTTTATTTTGGGAGCAATTCAGAAAGACAAATGGCTTCAGATATTTTGAATGGATTCCATAGCAGTATTTTCTTATGATTTTTAGAATATTTCGGGCCAAATTGTACATTCAAATTATAGCTGTAAGAAGACATTTTTTCTTCAGGACAAAAGAATTTCAGTGTTTATATGCTTTTGGCTATGTTTAGTCTATTCATTAAAGCAATCATTTATCTTCATAAAGAGTTTGGTTATGAGCAATTACTTACTACACCAAAGCATAAAAGAAATAGATATAGTTCATCTACTCTTGAATGCATTTTTACCATATTCCCTTAGGATAATTCCTGTTTCAACTTAAGCTATTAAAATTTTTTGCTGAATTGAAATCACCTAATCGTGTTGGAACATGTGGAGACAAACAGCCACAGATGTTAGCCTGAAGGTTCAAACATATTTAAAGGCAACTTAATTATAAGATACTAAGAAGTTCCCCCAATTAATTTGGAACTAAATATTCTACATCTGTTTATTTACTTAGAAATCCTACAGAAATATTTACTTTTCACATGAGCATATTTTTGGTACTAGGTTAAAATAATGCATACTAAAAATGTAAAATAATCAAAACAATTTATGCTTTTGATAGTGTTCAATGTAATATGAACAGTAGTACACAGCATTGAAAAGATCACATTGATCGCCATCCGTTGATGTCGTGTTTCACTTACAAATGCTCATGGATCTCTTGTGAAAAGTTCCAACCAAAACAGAGAGACACCTAAAATTCAAGTAATTTCTATTATAGGTGAGTAAATATTATTTAATGAAATGAATAATATATCAACAAAATCCTCATACACTGAGTTTAACATTTGTGAGTACTGGGAAGCAAACATTATCTGCAATAAGATGACAGTGTTGTGTGGTTTTGAAATCAGTACCAAGTCTCCACAATGAAATCTGTGTGAACCTTTCTTCTCAGGATGCAAATTAGATTTATTTTCCCTTGGTTAGATGTTTTGTGAGTCAAGTAATCTCTGTGATTGGATCTCTCTCTCATTCTCTCTCTATATATACATATACATATATTTCTCCCAATGCATACTCTGGGAGTAAAGCATACTGTACTAAAAATATATTTCTCTCTTCTTATTCTTTATACTTTTCCTTAGCTTTTGTCTTTCATCTCATAGTACAAGAGGCCAATTCTTCCACCTTCCTTAGTGCATACCATGGTTGTCATTCATTAAATATATTTGTGTCAAATATATAATATATACCTATTGCTACACCTCTCTATATAAATTTTACTTCTTTTCCTTGAGCATATGGGTAAATTTGAAAAGAAATCAACATTTTTCTCATGATGAGAGGCAGATTTATTAAACTGGTTATGGCCAAACTATTGTAAGTGAATAAAATATTTGTTTTCACCTGTTCTTGTGGATGGAATTCTATTTGGACACAAGTAGAGTCATCTTTTCCATATCCTATGATTGCATATGTTGAAGAAAGGCAGAATTGAGTATGGAGAATAAGAGTCAGTGTAGCCCACTAACCTACTTTCATGATATTTTGTACTAAATTAACAGGGTTTTAGAACACACCTCATTTTGTCTTAGGACTTTTATTTTTTATACAGAGCACTAATACTGCCCTTCAAATACTCCAGAACCAATAGTATATACATGCACTGTAGCTCATGGTATATAATGTGATAAATGGAATATAAATCATGTAATTTTTGACCAATAATTCAATTTCTGTACCAGCTATGTTCTCCAAATTATCTTAAGTAATTACTCAATTTTATAATACAATCATTATTTATTTTCATGATTTCACAGTTAAAGAAAATTACTGACACTTATTAAAAACTCAATTTACTGTAGCTTGAGTCAAAAACACCTACCCTCCCTTTAATTCTACAGTAAACTCATCACCTAGATTTTTTAAATTTAATTTATATGCATGGACTATGTGTGTGTGCACCTGTGCGTGCACCTATGTGTTCATGTGTGTATGTGCACATATGCGTGCATGCACAAAAAGCTTGCGTAAGTGTGTGTACAGGCCTGTGTGTGCGAGTGTGTGTCCCTGTGTGCGTGTGTGCATGTGTGAATGTGCATATGTGTGCATGTGTATGGATGCATGCATTTGTGCCTGTGCGTGTGTGTACATGTGTGTGTGTGTGTGTGTGTGTGTGTGTGTGTGTGTGTGTGTGTGTGTGTATGATGAACCCTCTTTCCCCAGCAAATGAACACCAGGCCCTTGAGGCCCATTTTGTGTATTGCTTACATGGACAGCTTAGGTATTGAACCCTGCCTCTCAAGTTATTACCCAATGAGCCATCCTCCCAGACCCACTAGTTTTTTATGTCCTACAGGGATTTGTCCTTTACTCCCCACCTCACCTCAAATGAAGAAACATTTGGCATTGATAGACTTCATCATTTGTATAGGATTGGTTCCTGAGAATGTTGCACAATGCTTGGCCTGTGAAATTAGATCTCACAGAGCAGTATGTTGTAGTAGATTTCATTTAGTTAGTTGATAATTAGTTGGTTTTTGAGACAGAATTTTACTCCTTAGTGGCTCGGGCTCTCCTCTATTTCCCAATCTGTACATCTCAGTTACCTGACTGTTGGGATCCCAGGCAGTTTCCACCACACTGGGCTCATGAACTAGTGATTTTAAGAGCTTGGGTTATTATGAGGTACTTACACAGCACGAGCAGACTCACAGCGGATCACGTCAGAAATTCCTCTATCCAGGTAGAGAGATGACATTTGTAGGGAGATGGGTCAACACAACACGTGTTTGGACAGTGTCTTCTCAAGTCATCAAGCGGTAAAGTTCTTTCACCCAGATCTACATGCGGCGATGCAGCATTGTCATAAAGTTAGTCACATAAATAACAGACTCCTGCTTACTAAACACACAAGCTTTTAAAGAACAGATCCACTCCAAATAAGTCATTTCTTAGATAATCGCTCTCCGGCTTTCAAAACAAGAAAAATATCATATTTATGTCTTCTTGGGTGCTGTGTCTGTCACGTTTATTCTGCAGTCATACTAGGTCATCTGCTTTCTGTGGGATCTGGGAGGTCAAAAATCACAGGCTTTGCTTTCTAATTTGTCCCTGACTGCTTAACATCTCAAATGCTTGTATATTTTCTTTATTTTTTCACATTTTCTACAACATTGCACTTAAGCCAACTAATACTCTGACAGTAAATAGCACATCCATCAGCAAAGGAATTCCCTCTAGAAAGTATAAAATCTCTTCAAATCTCCCTTAAACATGTTCATTTGCCAACTTATTTTCCATTTTTATAAATTTAATTATTTATAGTATAATTTATGTACTTGTGGGAGCATATAACTGAATATATAATTCTTCCCAGAGGGGAAAAAATCATTAAAAATCAATTGTGATAGGTTTAATATTAAATATTTGAGACTTTAAAAGAACCACTTTTGAGGGAGCATTTTAATAGAACCTTTATTTCAACAGTTTGATCTCAAAATTCATAGACTGTTCCTTATTCATTTAATTCCAACCAGTGCCACAGGAGAGACAAGGAGGCCCTTGTGAGCCATAGTAACTGAATAGTTAAACAACATTGTCAAAGTTTACTGCTCTCAATGAACCTTTGCTGTATATTAGTTACATAAACAAGCCTTTCCACAATTTGATTCTTTTTTAATATTTTATTTATTTATTTGAGAGAGAGAAAGAGAGAAAGACAGACAGAGAGAATGGACACGAGAGTGCCTCCAGCCACTGCATATGAACTCCAGACACATGTGCCCTCTTGTGCATCTGGCTTTACATGGGCACTGGGGAATTGGACTCTGGTCCTTCTGCATTGCAGGCAAACACCTTAACTGCTAAGGCATCTCTTCAGCCCCACAATTTGATTCTTTACTTTGTCTGTATCTTTGAATTTCTGCGCTTGAAACTTAAAAGGACACACACACACACACACACACACACACACACACACACACACACGGGTACCCATCCACAGGCGCAGACCATATTTGCACATACAATTAAAATGAAAATATTGAAACAAACATAAAAAGAGTTCTTTTTTGGTTAAAGACACTTATTTCCTCTGAAAGTTTCTTTTTATACCAGGGGAGTCATTACATTTTGCATTCAGTGTGAAATATGACTTCTATCAAAACTTATTTTCAGTTGGAGCTAAATCCTGGAAAAATCTAGGGGCCATATTATAAGGAGCAAGTCATTTTTATCATGAGGACACTTTTGAAATGCTTTCTCAACTAAGTAAAATATCTACCACGGATGAGTTTTTCCAACATGTCTGGAACAGGAGACCGATGCTGCTTAACCTGCCGTATATGTTGTTGGCATTGCCTTTTTTATATACAGACACACATATAATATATGCATTTTATATAAAAATATATATACATATATATATTAAATGCACTTACTTTGAAAACCTCGCATACACCACCAGAGTCCCAGAGCAGTGTGCTTTATGAGACTCTCACTTAGATATATCTTACAACCAAATGTGGTTGCATCTGGCTATACCAGGAGGCTACCAATAAATGTCTTCTCTTTGCCTCTTCAGGAGAGTAGCTTATAATTTCAGACCAACATATCAAAGCCAAATTCACATTCCCAGGGCTTTCCATGCTGTGTTTCATCATTCTTCATGTTAATTTCATCTCCAGTTGAGTTGATAGCCTTCCAGGAACAGGTCGGATCAAGCTGAGCCATCCAACAGTAAGCTGACAGCCACTTTCTGCTCTCCATCTTCTGTGGACCCTCCTAGCAGGGTGTCATCCCGATCCATCGCCATATGCTCTGCAGTCTACTGTGAATCTCCCTCTGTTCTCTTCAGCTCATTCGGTCGCTTCCCTGAAAAGGAGAAAGTCCTAGAATGGTAAACAAAACTATAATCAATTTTCCATAAACTGGCTTCTGAGGGGCACTTTGTCTTTGATTTTATTTTTCCAAACTACATAGGTAGAATATCCAGAACTGTTGGTTTCTGATTTCTCTATTCTGCTTAGACCAGGCCAAGAGATTCCTACCAACCAGAGACATTTGTTTGGATGACACTAGCAAGGATAGTTAAGCATTATATCCTGCTCTGAGCTGTTTGCTCGAAAATATTGTCATGGCTTTCCTCTGAGGTAATGCAATGGACTGATAAACACCTTTCCCATCTGCTGTAATTTCACCCTTTTCCCAAACATTTCATCTCAATATCAGCTTGTGGAACTTATCACAGCAAATATTTACTCTTGCAGACAATAACAAGAGCCTGGTATGCACGCCCAAACAAATGCCACAAGATTCCACAGAGAACTTCAGAACTGTTGGCTTTGCTCTGTGATGGGGCTTGCTTCACCTTTACTCTTAAATACAGCTGCCTACCAAGTTACAACCCACCACAACTTGCCTTTTAGAATAGTCACCATCAAAGTAAATGGCATGGATTTTGTGGTTTGGCTACTATTAAATTCTTCCTCCAGTGCATAAATGTGTAACTGGATTTGAGATCAACGTTTTGAAAAACAGAAGTTTTACACATGGAAAAGTTATTAAGGGATATTAAATTTTGCTTTGCTTTCCAGGGATCACTTCATATCCTTGAAAACATTCCAGTAGATTCTGTGACTTCTTTCACACATGAATCTGAAGGTACAAGCATTTAATTATGAAAAATACTGGCCCTTTTGTGAGTAAAGGATCTTACTTTTCCGTTTTAATTGTAATTAAATTCCTGGTTCGATGCTTTGTCTAGGGCAATGACATGTGTCTGTCAAGTAGCTTAGAATAAGAAGGTTCAGCAGTCAGACTCAAGATGATGAGGAGGTAAACTGGAATCCCCACTTAATACTTTATTGATGGGCTTCACTCTGTGTAAGTATTATGTCATCTGGCCCAATGGATATAGAAAACTGTGTTATTACCTGAGCTATGAAACACACACTGTTTCTTCAGTTTGCTACCCATGGTGAGTTAAACCCATGTAAATCTGGTAAGAATCTCTGAATGATACTTAGAAACTTCCACATGGTAAAAGACAAGGAGAGCTTACACTAGATTTGGGATTATTGTATGCCCAATGGTGGATCCTGTTCTGATAAGAAGAGAACACACACAGAGTAGAGAGGTTTGGAAACCAAAACAACAACGGGAAAGGTAGAACTGTAAATATTGAGTACTATCGCAGATTGCTAGGAGACAGCAGAAACAGGAAGGGGGAAGGGACAGGTTATATTAGAGATTTCAGGGACTGTAGCTCTGCTTCCATTTGAATTTCCATTTTCTTGCATCCATGTCTGATAAATTGTAAGTTTCACTTCTGTTAACATAATTAGTCTGGAGTAATTTGTTGCAGCGACACTAAAATGAAAATTCAGTAGTTTAGTCACATTCAAAAATTTTCCCACTGAATTTGTAATTAGAAAAAGCAGATTCCAGATCATTCCTGAAAACTGTCTTAATAGTTTCTCAATTTATTTCTCTTAGCAGTTTGTATGAGAAATGGATTTTGTTTTAAGGAATGCCATAATTGTTTTATTCTAAGCCACATGAATTTTACATCTGTATTTGAAATTGTACCTGGATTTATCTATCTGCTTGGGTTTATAAATGTGGATTGGCAAGTGTTAAACAAAGTAATGCATGTATTAATAAATAACAAAAAAGTGAAAATAAAAAAAATAGTCATTAGAGTCACTAATTCCTACCCTAAATCTTTTGATATGAACTTATCATAATATTATTTTTAGAAAGATAGTTATTATGATAAAGGAAGCATAAAGTTTTATTATTTGTACTCTGTACATAGATATGCTGGTGGATTTTAAAACGTAAGGTTTTATAATTATAAGGGTGGTAAAATTCCAAAAAGATCACATTATTCATTGTAAATTAAACTGAGCATGCTAGCGCATGCCTTTAATCCCAGCACTTGGGAGGCAGAAGTTAGAAGGACCGCCATGAGTTTGAGGCCACTCGGAGACTACTTAGTGAATTCCAGGTCAGCCTTGGCTAGAGCTAAACCCTACCTTGAAAAACAAAAACAAAAAGAAAAAGTTAAATAAAAACTTGGGGAGTCAATCTTTGTTAAACCACTGTGTGGAAAACACAAACATAGCACTGTTCCATTTGTTTAATCTTATTTGTAGTTTTATGGTCAGGTAATGGGATTCCCTCTTGTTTATCTTTGCTTCCTTCTGCAGAGTTTCTCCTAACACACTGAGGGTCATATTAGAGCATCTGTGGAGCCATCACTACATTCTTCTATGGTCATTGTAGATGTAGCTTTTCTTCCTAACTCTACCATATGTCTATCCTCCAGATAATTTCACCCAATTTGTTACAAAAGACATTAAACCCCTGAGATTGAGTGAAAGTATTTTACTATCATATTCCATCATTTTCACTTATTTTGCCTTTAGGAAAATTCAGATCCTTGTTCAAGATATCATTTTATATATCACTAACTGTTGCAGTCAGCTTTCTAGTTGCTGCACAAAAAGAACCCAAACAAAAGCAGCTTGTGGAGGAATGGGTTTATTTGGCCTTATGAACTCAAAGGGAGACTCCATCCTGGCAGGGAAAACGATGGCATGAGCAGAGGGGTGGACATCACCTCTGCCACAGCACTGCAAACAGCGGCAGGAAGGTGTGCCAAACACTGGCAAGGGGGAGCTGTCTTATAACCCCCATAAGCTCGCCCCCAACAACACAACTTCAGAGAGGTTGTAAAACCCAAACTGCCATCAGTTGAGGATGGATCATTCAGAACACATTCATTTGTTTGTAGGGGACACCTGGATCAAACCATGACACTAACTTATTGGATTTTAATTTCTTCCATAGATAAACTAAATATTTCATGAGTTGCTAAAATGGATGCACATGGGTAGTCCACTTCACCCATTCAAAAATGGGTAAGGCACTCTTACTTCCTTATTGAGAATCCATCATCACACTTTAAATTTATTCCTAGTCACTTTTGCTTTAAAACCAAATTTATATAGGAGAATGCTGATGACAGTGCTATAGAGACCAGCAAGACAGGACGTGCTCATCTGCACAATAGTGGTGCAAAACTTGGGTGGGTAAGCAAGGACTTACTGATTGGCTAAAAGATTCCCCTCAGTGGCAAGAAACCCTTAGCTGGAACTGGGATTCAAGGAAAATTATATTGAGAACAAGAACCCAGACTCCAAAGGGAAATCCAGGGGTCTACAGAGAAGCTACACCCATTAGTATCTGGCCAAATTAGCAATGTTTATCTCATTTAACCTATACTGATCTCAATCTCTGTTGGAGATTCTGTTTGTATTTTTCAGAAGGCAGCGAGATCCATGGACAACCTAATTCCACCAACAGGATTTGGGATGATGGCTGACACCTAGGCAGGAGATGTACCATTCCTAACTTATCATATAGAGCTCAAGCGAAAACTTTGAGGAAGTGGAGAGGTGAGCAAGAGAACTACCGCCACAGTATATTTCATATAACCTATGAAAGAGTAGTGGAGATAGGCTAGGATACCCAACATAGCCCAAAGCAGAAATCCAGAGACTCTTATGATCTTAACAGTAAAGCAGACTCATTCACCATGACTCAGGGAACCTTGTGGAATAGGGGGCATAAAGATTGTAAACACATGTTGGAAGAGAATATCCAGATACATTGTCCTCCACCCCTAACAACAACACACAAAGAAAAGAAAGTGGCTACTTCTTGTACATTTCATAACCCCTTATCCCAGGGGCCAGTCTAGCCATCCTACTGAGGAGGGACCTCAGCAAGGTTTGGGGACAGGGAGGAGGGAAATGAGGGTACCATCGCAAGACTTGCTCATATAATGTATCTAATTATTAACAATAAATAAGTTCAAAAATAGCCTGAATATTCCTTTACAGAGATTATCTTACAGTAGAATTGAAACATTAGTCCCACAATCAATTTAAGGAAATTGTGCCAATATCAACTCACTTGTCTCTAGGCAAACCTCCACTTCTTTAATAAAATGCCCACTTGATTCAGTTGTGACCTCATTCTGGAGTCCAGTGACACAGAGTTTTGCAAGTAATAAGTGATTTGAGCTGCTTCCTAGGGAATCTGACATTTTACCAAGAATACATAGAGGAAAAAAGAGCTAGCTTTTACTGAAGGAAAATCAAACTGTGCAGCTCTCCCTACCTCCATCATATCAAAATTAAGGATTTATTCTTTTAGCCTGTGCAAGAAAAATCCCATGAGCATGCTACCCAGCTATTGTACCAGTCAGTGCACTTGATCTCCATGTGAGCCTGCATACTCATGTTTGGACAGCTTCCAAATATTAATGGTAAGACTTATCCCCGTTTATCCGCATTAAAGCTTTCACTACTTTATTTCAACAGTGGCTACCACGACATTCTCGAATCAAATTCACATCATATTTTCTACTGCCTTGTGTTTATAGGTAAAAAATAAAACTAATTATCCATTGTAATTTGGAACTAAAAACAAGGGCAGTGAGTCCCTGCAGTTCTAGTATGAACTCGCAAATATACCTGACTGTCATATACGATGACTTGTTCCATCGTGAGCTCACAGGAAATTTCATAGGTGTCTTCAGACATCTTCAAGGAGTGAGAGAGATCTGCACATTCATTACTGGAGGAAGTCTCCATATTTGCTTTTGTTTTGAAAATATTTTTATTTCCAAGGAGAGAGAGAAACAGAGAGAAAGAAAGAAAGGGGAGAGGTAATGAGCAAGTCAGGACCTCTAGCCTTTGCAAACCTCCAGATCCATGTGTCATTTCTGCCTCTCTCTGGCTTTATGTGGGCACTGGGGAATCCAATCCAGGTCAATAGGCTTTGCAGGCAAGTGCCTTCTGAACAATCTCTTCAGTCCCAGATTTGTTCTCTAAGCTCAGAACTTACTTGCTTTTATGATACGCGTGAGGCTGGAAAGCAGCCCTTTTTATACTTGATTGTAGTCATGCTAATGTGGCTTTCTCCAGGGTATCACAACTTCAAATTTATACATATTCTCTGTTGGATACTCCATGGAATCCTAGACAACCATATAACTTTGGCTAAAAACGTTTTAAAAATATTGACTTTTTCAATGAAAAATTAATTTCCTTATATGAGTTTATAAGAAAAATAAGGGCTGGAGATATTGTTTAGTGGTTAATGTGCTTGCCTGCAAGGCTGATGGCCAAGGTATGTATCTCCAGTAACCAGTTAAAGCAATTTGTAGTGGCAAATGACCCTGGCCTATCCCATCCATTCTCTCTCTCTCTCTTTCTCTCTCTCTCTCTCTCTCTCTCTCTCTCTCTCATCTCTCTCTCCTCTCTCTCTTCTCTCTCTCCTTGATATATATATATATATATATATATATATATATATATATATATATATATATATATATATATATATATATATATATATATATATATATATATCCAAAACAGCTGTGCTTTTGTTTCACAACTGCTGTGTCAGCGAGTCAGGGGAGAAAGGAAAAAGTTATCACACTCCACACTTTCATTTGGTCTAGTAAGGATATAAGGTTTGGTTTTAATGCTGTCCATGTTTCTTTAAAAGTGTCAACATGTATTGATGAGAATTCACTTTTCCTTCTTAAACATGAAGTGTAATGAAGCTTAAAGTCAAGTTGATTCCATCCTATAAAATCCTCATCAATTCCTTTCCTCATCTATATTGCTATAGACTTCTAAAGCTAAGGAATCTGCTAATTCACATCTAGACACATGACTTACTTTAAATCATTCACTCTGGTTGGTTTTAGGTTTAACTTTATCATTCTTTCCTACAGCAGCGCAATTCTGAATCCTCTGAAATGGTAACTTGATTATCAAAAGTTCATTAGATAACAGTTCCTCTGTCCATTTAAGTAAAGACAAAGTGGATTCACAGTTCCTATTTCTTCTTCAAGATTAAGCAAAATGAGCCAGAGCTACGAAAATAATTTCGTATTTCATAATTCATTATTTCACACACTCAATGCTTGGGCATTTTGTTTCCTTACTGATAGTTTGTTTTCAAAACAAAAGGAAACAATAAAAAAAATTTTTTTAAAGAAAATTCCTCTATGCTAATGAGCACTGACTTGTCAAATCTTATTTTTTTTCTCACAGAATTTTCCACTAATTGTGTACATTCACCATCAAAGCACTTGGATAAACACACATTCAAAAATAAATTATAATTACTATATTTTTAAAGCTATAATCTTAAAGATCATTTGGACCTAAAATGCTATCTGACATGTTCATTATTACTCCATAAAATATTATCTTCTTTCTCTCATAGATCAGAGATTTTTCAATCACTTCAAATTATTATCATCTCATTTACCTAATCGCATTGTGAGAAAACAGACGTTTCCTTTTTCACTGAAAAATTAAAACAATCATCAGCAAAAGTATAAAAGTTCAACATTTCTCATATGCCTGATGCCAGTGTCTAAAACACTAACCCTTCATATTACTAGATAGAGTTCCCCTATTTGTCTTACATATGAACACAGATAGACATAGGAGTGAGGATGGATAGCATCATCTTTGCTTGTTCCCCATCTAATGTCAGTATAGCTTCCATTCACCAGCTGAGATAGTTGAACGGTGCAAAACTTTCTCTGGAGAGCTAAATATCCCCTTGCAGAATCTGCTTCTGGACAAAACCTATTCATGATCCTTCCTCTGCTCACCTACTCTCTCTGGCTAGAAAAACCATGCATGGATGGATACTTTCCACTGTACTTCCTACTCCCATACAACCAAGTCTTCTTCATTCATGAGCATTTTGATGAGAATTTGCATATGCTATTATTTCTCTCACCTTTGAAAAGAGAGCCAAATAATCACTAGATCAAAGCTTGAAACTGGTCTCCATGTCTTCGGACTGTATTTCACTGAAAATTGCTTACAAAGCCTTTCCTTAGTGCGTGCCTCTCTGTCATTGACCAATAAGAACACTTCTAACTTTTTTCTTGAAACAATATGTTCATGTCGTTGGTTTTTAACAGACATTATGCTCTCATTAAATAGCAATGACTTTCATCCTGTTCTCACTTAGAACATCACTAAAACCTGTGTTTTGCTCCAGAATAAGAAGCTCAAAACATTCACTTTTCCAGACTTTAAATGTTGATTAAATTATTCCATGAAAATATCAAACTCATCATTCATTCAACTGAATATAATTATTGAAAACATCTATTAATACAGCAAGAAGCTCAAATGCTTATGACTGAAAAGTTGATGACGTAGGCCTTGATCCTAATTCCTCATCTATTTGTTGCTACGAACTATGCTCCATGAAGCATAAATACTATGAAATTTGTTGATTTTCAGTCTTACATGGTACAGTAAATATGTTTTGGCTATGTTTTCTCAATATCTTATTTTTCAATTTAGTAATAATTTCTACACTTTAAATGTTTATGTTTGTTTTAATGTTTACTTTGTAAAGAATTAGAGGGTTATAGTTCATCCTTTGTAAATCAATAAAATGGAGCTAGATAAATACTCAAAAATTACTTAATGATATGTTTTTTCAATCAGTTGATTATTACTCTATTATTTCAAATTATTTATGTTTTTTCTACAATATCCATATGAGACTTTATTGCTTTGTATTTCTATAACCAAACTAAGAATCCATTTAATCCTATTATACTGGATGATTGATGCAAGTCAAATGCTTTAGGATATAGTACTTGAAAACAATAATGAGAACCCTTCAAAGGATTTAAAAACTCTTAAAGTATTACTTGAAAGCAAAAGAAATATAATTATTGTGTGTCATTTTTATGCTTAGTAAGTTACTTGAATAGTTAAAATTGCTGATTAAGCCTATCCTCTGTCATGTATTTTAACATGTGTTTTGAAATATACAATAATATATATATGCTAAATGTGGATTATTAATAATGAAATTAATAATGACAAATTAATAATGAAAACTAAATAAAATATCATAGAATTTATCTTTCAAAACTATATATGTGTATAATTATAAAATGATATAATGATATACTATGTCATGATCAGCCACACACCACTGGCATGAACCTCCAATCCAGGCACATTTTTGGAGCAGGGGATTTATTGAAGCTACTGATCCAGGAGAAATTCCATAATGACAAAAGTGGTTGCCCCCCCCGCCCCTTTTCACAGTCCGAGAAGGTAAAGAAAAACCATCACCAGCACCACAAACACACAACAGAAAACAAGCATGGGGAGGAGAGATCTTTCCCTCCCCTTTATATAAACTTAGGGTGGAGTCTTGCAGCCCATTCCCAGACTCTTAGACTGCCCCCTGATGAGAGGGCTGCCTTCCTGTAAACAACCTCAGGCTCCCCCTGAAGATGACTAAACAGGTCAAGTTGACAACAAAACTTAACCATCACATACTGCAATATAATTTCTTTTATGCAATATAATTTTTTAAAGAAATTGGGTCAATATAACACAGAAACATAAGGAACTACTATAGCAAAAGTATAATTATTAAATATGGATGGTGTGTAACAATAGAAAAAATTGTTATCCTTTCATGTATGAAAATAGAGTAATAAAATTAAAATCCAAAAAAAACGCAGAAAATAAGTTATTATTCATTTTTATTTGTTCTCTTATAATAATTACCATGTTCTGTACAGTCTTGGTGAAGGAAAATAGGAGAAAGCTAGCTTATTTGGACAGTTTTAAGCCAGGGACTGAGGCCCAGATAGAACTAGGTGGTACCACTCCAAATGCCATTCACAGGCCATCTTTCCTGGCAAAACTGGATCTTGTGTTTAACTGATATTGGCCTACAATGCCCACTGCTATTCACAGTCCAACATATTAAGAGTCCAGCTGACCCAAGTGAGGGTGGACTCTGTAATCCATCATCCAGATGTATTAACCAATCTGATCTCTCTGACTACCTGAATCAACACTCTAAAGGTGGCAACCTAACATGGGCCTCATTCTCTTTGCCCTTCTGGTACCTTCTTATGCTTATTTTCTTGTGAGACTCTTGTTTGATCAGCTTTTTGTTTGCTATAGCCTGGAATTCCCCAATAGAAGTCTTGATCCCTCTCCTCTCCTGTATCTTAATTCTACCCTTTCTACTCATCTCTGCTATATAATTTTTCCCTAATATATATATAAATGTACCATATATGGATTTCCACCCTGGACCTATCATATGAGTGCTTTTGCTAACTTTCCCCTTAGCTCTCCTCCTTTGGATAGATAACACATAGTGAATGCTCTATGCATTTCATTTATTCTCCCTACATTCTCTTCTAGATTCTACTTTCCATGTGTTCCCAGGTCTTTCCTCAGAAGCCTGCCTTTTGCCTCAAACATGTTGTATGCCTGTGTCTCTGTTCTAACTAAGTCTCGGTTTCACTAATTCTACACCCAGTCCACAGCTTTACTCCAGTGTGACTCCACTCTAATTTAGTCTTAGCTCCTTCTGGCTTTCCAAATGCTTGAAGATAGTCATTTCTTCCTAAACTTCCATATTTCTTAAGTATGTTTTCCACATAATTCCAGTTTGTTCTCTGACTTGACTTCCTTCTATGCGAAAACACATAATAAATGTATTTCTCCCAGATTTCACCTTTCAAATGCTTGAGGCCTTCTCTAATCTTTCCTGAAAGCTGCCCATGTCTACACAACCCCACCCTAAACCTGCCTTGGAAACCTCAGTTTCTTCTAGCTCCTCACATGTTCATGGCTTTAATACAGTATTTCTCTAAAATTTCAGTTTCTTTTGAGTATTTTTCCACATGAAAGTATGTTCTGGTCTTCCTTCCCAGACCTCAATTCCCCATAAACAATCTCCACAACTTGTGATTTCTCCCCAAATAAACTCAATAATTCATAATTTGTCCTTTATGAGTCCATCTGTATTATTATTCATTAAAGATTAGGAAAGACCCCATAACTTGGGGTTCATAAATCTGGAGAACTACCTTGAACCCTCAAATTCCTGCTTCATTGGTAATATGAAGTTTGGTCCATGCTAAAGGCTTTTTGTCATTTAATGAAACAAAATTAACTCTAGAAGCTTCTGGGAGTTTATTCATGGCTGCAATGACCTATATTAAGTAGATTTAATGAGTAATCATTTTGAGTAATGAGATCATTTATGTTTTTCATTATATGACATCTTTCCTTTGTTATCCTTAAAATATGATAAGATTATGCAAATATGATATGTAATCTATTATATACATATATATGAAATAATTTAAAAAGAAAAATCAATGTAAATTGTTGTTTTGCAGATTGACTTCTTCCAGGAAATAATTCATGTTTTACCTTGAAGTATATTTTTGCTTTAAATCCTCCTCAAACATCAGCAAACAGTATTTTGTAAATAAAATATAATAAAAATATAATAACAGTAGTTATAGCAGTTTGAATGTCCCCAAATAGATTCAGCAGTTTCATTAAAGTTCATAATTTGTCTCCAGCTTTTTTGGCCTGAATGGATCCTAGGCTCTAGTCCTAAAGTGATTCTGGGGTGGGTCTGGAATTATAGCCATAGATATGCAAAGAGCAGTCTGAGCTCAAGCCTGGAATTCCCTGCTGTGTTTTGCTGCTTTAAGTGCAATTGCATTTGGAAGTGTTGATGATGGTTTCACTCTCTGCTTGGACCTGTGAAAGGGAGTCAACATTTTTTGCAATTATGGAATTTACCCAGGATCTGTAGCTTTAATAAATCCTTTCCTCCCATAAACTGTGCCTGGTTTGGTGGTTCATCCCAGTATTGTGTGGCTGATGATGACATTAGTGCAAAAGTCTAATATGTCTACATATACCTAATGGAAATTAGAAGTAATCTGTATTGGGTCTGAGAAGTGGTTAAATATGCTAATATGCAAAATCTACTACCTGTTTTCCCAAGTCACCAAGTACATTCACACAAAACAAGGCACAAAATATTTGGCCCTTGTTCAAGGTCATAAGAACCATTAGTTTGCAACACAAACACACACACACACATATGGCAAATACATAAAAAATATAAATCACAATTAACTAGTATGCTTTAAACTTCATAAGATTTATGAAATCCAGATAAGCAATACATTTTATACTTGAATTATATATGTTTATATAGTCCCATTTTTATTACTGATTTAAGATTTCATATTATTAATTCCTGAGATATTATTATTATTTGGTCTTGTTACATCTTTGCTTATAAGATGCAAAGCAAATTTAATTAAGTGGATTAATTAATGTTTAACAAAGTGTTAGTTTGGTTGTTGCTCAAATAAAAGTTACATTTTTAAAATTAGAACAAGCCTAGCCAAATGATGTCCCTGCAAATTTTGAATCTCTTTCAAACATTTTGCTGCAATTTTATGCATCTTATTTTAGGAAATTATATTCTTAACATTTAATATTTTATTAAAATATTTCATCACTGGTTCACATTAAAGTGAACAAATTTGAACTTACAATTCAATGAAAAAAATAAAAAGGATATTAATAATTTCATAGATCTCTTTTTTTCCCTTTGTGCCCAGCTTCTGTTGATTTTCGGTTTAGAGTTCCTTATCTTGGAAATAAATAACATGTCACTGAATGGTGTAAATAGATTCAGATTCCTGAATTTTGTACCTAGTTCCTTCCACTTATATCTATTTTAAATCTATTTCTAATATTTATTGAGGTTGGTTTTCAGATATTTGAAATTTTTAGAACTAGATAAAAGGGGAAGGAGGAAATAATCTTTTTGAAAATCTGAACTTTAGAAAGTGTTTCTTCCTGACTAAAGGTCAATATTTGAGATCAGAAATATCAAATAATCATCTCTTTCAGATTTATATCTGTAGGTTCATTATGGGGAATATATGAATGACAATGAATTGTTTGGGACATCTAGAAATTCTACCTAGGCAAAACATACTCAAAAAATATCACTGGAGGGGTCAATTTTCAAATTACAAATTCCTCCCATGAATCTTTACAGCTGGTTGCTATTCTTGTACCAAGAGGTATGAGTCCTCCATGATGTACTGTGGAAAACTGAGAGAAATGCTGGTGTCTGACTTGACATTCAATCAAATATAACTTTAAAAAATACATGAAATTAACATGGATATTTCTTAACTACTTAAGAACTCACATCTGAGAGTTGAAGCTTACCAATAATAACATTTTAATAAAAATATTAAACAAACCAAAAACAATGAGGTTGAAAAAACAGAAGCTTATGGAAGAGGGTGGTATGTTGTCACTGCTCATAGCCATTCAAGATCACATCTGTCCAAGGAGGAAGGGAGTGCAAGATGTTGGAGCCACTTGGAGAGTGTTTGCAGCAAGCACCATCGTAGCTTCATAAATGTTCATAAATGTTCAGAAAGTGAGAGGATGTGTTCTATTCATAAATTACCTTTCAAGAAAATCTGCTGTTCCCAAAAGGAAAATATTGTCATATTTTTAAGATTTCTCCATTTACACATACTTACTTCCTTTATGATCATATCCAAAAGGATTGTAGGAAAATTTCTATTAAAGATCAGGGACACACAGCAGTGTGAACATGAGATGAACATGAGAATTTTTCAAAGATGATATGTGGGACCCTGCAAGGAGGCATGAAGGATAGGGTTTTGCTGAGACCAGTAGGCTTCGGGGACTGTC
Organism: Zapus hudsonius; assembly: GCA_004024765.1. Classification (NCBI taxonomy): domain Eukaryota; kingdom Metazoa; phylum Chordata; class Mammalia; order Rodentia; family Dipodidae; genus Zapus; species Zapus hudsonius. The sequence continues at coordinate 55,707 of PVHP010007096.1, forward strand.
TCCTTCTGAAGGAAGTTGAGAGGAGTCTGAGGCCCCAATAAATCTCATACGTATCCTGGACTCTCCAGCCTCCAGGTAGGCCATAGCTGTGCCCTGAGATAAGCAGGCAATTCAAGGCCTAAACTCAGTCCAGCTGTAATAACAAACCTAAACAATAAGGTTACATTTCCTCTGCTGACATCACCATTCTATACAGAGTCAAGTAGCCCCCTCAATTTATCTATGCAAATTAGGCATCCAGAGGGTACTGGCCCCTACCAATCAACTCATGAGATGTCCACAGATCCTGCCCCTACCAATCCCCTTGCTGCCTATGCCCCTACCTCTGCCTTTTCCTCTATAGAAACCACTTTTATCTATACAATAAATGATCTGCCCCACTGCGGCTATATCCCGAGAGTCTTGGCTCTCCTCGGCTCACAGCTATTGCAAGCCTCTGTTCTCCCAGCTCTGTGGATGAACAGGGAGTTGATGTGCCCTGCAACTCCCACTGAGCCACAGACCCACAATGATAGAGGCCTGGGTCAATGAAAGTAAAAGAAAGGGACAGAGAAGAGACACAAAAGGGTGAGTCCCAGAACCCAGCATACATTTTGTTCATTTCATCAGGGAAAGAGGAGATCACTGAATTCCTAAGATTGGAATTACACCTTTAATATTCTCAAACTCAGTCACAAGTAAATAAAACAGCCAGAGAATTAGAACTTGAGTTAAAAGAGAGGCATCACCTTGGGCTATCTGTCACCTATGCTCACTGAAGCAAGTTGATAGTTACAGTGCAGAGACCACATATATAGATCTTAGATTTAAAAAAAAAATCAACAAAGCAGACTGTTGAAATGATAGCCTTTCACACCCACTTTAGATGACAGAAGTATAGTTTTGACACTTGAATATTTTATCACTATATATGAGCACATCTATGCAAACATGCATGTTTCATTTTCCCTTTTTAATTAAGAATGCTTCAATGATACCAACATTACCATTTATGTAATGCTGATTATCTTTGTGAAAGTCAGATTAAAAGGAGAAACTAATAAACACAGCTTTAATTTCACCAGTAGATTTTACTGTTTTGTAATCATAATGTTTAATTTGTGCTGTTCTTAGAACTTTAATTATGAAGCTAAATTGTACTAATACCCATTAGGTACTTCTTAATTGAAGGCACATCATATGTCTGATGTGGCAGTGCTAATTGGCGTAATTAAATCCTAATATGCATCACTAGCCTAAATTTAAAAAGTGAATAAAAAGCAGATAGAAATAAGTTAGTTATTGAACCTGAATCACTCTAAAATGCAGGCATGCATGCATGCACTTCTATTCGTAACATGCATTTTTTCAGAGCACAGCACTCACCAAATACATTATAAAATAATTCTTCCAAAAAAATTGGAAGGCAGTATGAAAACAAATAGGTCAGAAAAGCCTGAAAGTGTCATCAGAAGAATCTCGCTATATATCCAGAACAACAATGCTATCCTTGCTTACAATTTGTTATGTAGGTCAAACCCTCTGGGAGTCATCACATTCTCCTTTGCAATATACTCTGTTGAAATTACCATGTGCATGCTTGTTGCACATGCACGTGTAACTGGGTTGTCTGTTTGAAGGAGGATTAGCGCTGAATGCCCTTCCTGCTGAAACAGCTTCCAAAAATAGTAACAATCTATTTTTTTTTTGTTTTTTTTTCAAGAATCTTTTTTTAAAATATTTTATTTATTCATTTTTCAAGCAGAGAGAGAGAGAGAGAGAGAGAGAGAGAGAGAGAGAGAGAGAGAGAGAGAGAGAGAAAGACAGAGACAGAGACAGAGACAGAGAAACACCAGGGCCACCAATTTGTGGGTCTGGCTTATGTGGGACCTGGGGAATTGAACCCGGGGCCTTAGGCACTGGAGGCAAGTGCCTTAACTGCTGAGCCATCTCTCCAGCCCTTTTTATTTTTCTGTGTTGAAATGTTCAATGATTGGCACCCAGAGCATCATTTATTAAATGCAATCTGATTATATAAAAAGGAAGTAATTTTTTGTTATAGTTTGTTTTGATCTTTCTGGCTAAATTAAAATTGAGCTGTTCTATGTATGTTAATTAACTTACATGCAACTAACATTAAATTTCAATTCAGTAATTTCAAGAATTTCTTGAAAAATCTTATTAATTTATGTTCAAACTGAAGTCTGTGTGTTTCCAATTACAACTCCCAGCACTATCATGGTTAATTTAAAGTCTCTGTTCATGCTTAAAAATCATTTTCTCTTTTACTCAGTTGAAGAATTTTTCAGAGTTATCTGTTTCAATGTGTGCTCAGAGCTGGCTTCATGCTTTCTTGACCCGTGCATTCATGCAGGATATCATGCATATAATAACCTCATATTTGATGAAGGCTCTCTGTCGCCATCTGGAATTTCTGACATTTTTATAAACAGCATTTGACCTTCATGTTCAGTTTATAGTGGGTCCTTCAAATCAGCTAGGTAGTCAAGAATGGGCCCCAGAACATTTATTGTAATGAACACATGGGAAACTAATGATGAAGCTCCAAGAGGAAGTTTTTAAAGACATTTTCATTTGCACATTAAAACTGTTTATGCCTCAAACGTGGAGCTGTGGTGATGCATCAGCAGTTAAAGGCACTTTCTTGTAAAGCTCGCCAGCCTGGGTTCAATTCCACAGCACCTCAATACAGAGTGGAACATGTGTTGAGATTGTTTGCAGAGCAATAGATCCTGTCATGTGTGTTACACATACACACACACAC
>PVHP010007097.1:0-58001 GCA_004024765.1 Zapus hudsonius
TCTCTCTCTCTCTCTCTGCTTGAAAATTAATAAATAAAATATTAAAAAAAAAAAGAAAAAAGAGGTTTATGTTGGCTCACAGTTCTCATCCAAGGTCAAGAGCCTATATTTGATGATTCCTTTCTTCCCTGCAGAATCTTATGGCTCTAGAGCTCTTGTAGGAGGGTCGTTATGAGGAGGAGCGTGTGGTTCACAGCCAACATGCCAGAGTGCATCTCAGGGCTTTGTTGACTACTAGAGACAGAGGCCCATGCAAAATGGAAAAAGATCTAGATTAGCTTACCTACCATGCTGTCTCTTGCTTAACTTCCCCTCTCTGCCTCTCCTCCTGAAAAAATGTCCTCTCCTTTCTGCCTTTGTGTGTATCTCCTCTGGCTCTGGGTCTTGTGTTCTGTATCATGGTATAGGCTGTGGCTTTCTCTGCCTCCCCAGTTCTCTCTCTCTCTCTCTCTCTCTCTCTCTCTCTCTCTCTCTCTCTCTCTCTCTCTCTCTCATTTTCACATTTTTCTCTGTCTCTGACCTCCCCTAGTTCCTTAACTATGACAGCTGCTAGATCCTCTTGCATGGAAGGTGAGATGTCACTCTGGGCATTGAGAGGTGGGCATCCTTCCTTTACAGGGAAGGTGAGATGTCACTCTGGGTGTAATCAAGTCAGAGCTGAGGCAGAGGCTCTCCCATCATTGTCAATCACCACTCTGGATCTACAGTGGGTCCAGGTTCTGAGTGAAGGCTAGGCCACTCCCCTCAAAGGTACTTGCAAATTATGATGCAAAGAAGTGAGATGTCACTCTGGGTGTTGGGAGGTGTTTATTATAATTGTGAATTGTCTCCAGCTCTCTGGCTGGAGGAAGTGTCACTTTGGCCTGGCCTCCTGGGGTCTGGCCCTTTCTAAATTGGATGCAAAACACTAGAGATACATAAGCAAAAAGCATCCAGAACCCAAGTCTGGCAATTCTGCCTTTTGTGAGTTACAGTGTTACAGTGTGCTTGCTGGCTTCTGCAGGTGCTATCTCTGTCTCTGCTTGGATCTGTGAAAGGGGGCCAGGCTTCTCCTGGGTCTGTTACTTCAATAAATACTTTCCGCCCCAAAATTGTGCCTGGTTTGGAGATTCATCCCAGCAGCGTGTGACTGACTATGGCAGCATCCTTCCTTGACAGGGAAGGTGAGATGTCACTCTGGGTGTTGGGAGGTGGGCATCTTTCCTTTACAGCAAAGGTGAGATATCAGGATCTGAGCATTAGGACATGGACATCTTTGAAGCAGCCACTATTCTGCCTAACATGCCAGGTAAATCCCTCATCTTTCTTCACCCACGTTATGTAGTTCCTCAGAGAACCCTCCATCATGAGACACCCAGAATAATTTCCTCACTGACCCCATTTTATTGCTTTATAGCTGCCCTATCTTGCTTCCTCACTTCCTCACTACACCTCCTGGGATCACTTCCCAAGTAAATTCCTTGCACCAATGTCATTTGAGGGGCTGTTCTTAAGGAGACCCCAAATTAGGACAATATACTAATTCACTCACCAAATGGGCAGGCTGGCCAAATTGATTTTATTCATTCTATATATTGAAATAAACTATTAAGATGAAATGAGGAGATAAGGAAGGCAAGCATGTTGGCCAAATTTGTGGTAGAAGCCATCTTCATTTATCTAAATTAATGTTAACTGAAGAACTTAGGATATCTGATTTATAAAATATGCCATTCCATATAGTATGTGTAAAGTATATTTCATAGCTGGGTTCATTCAGCTGGTGTTTAATTTTGAAAAGGTCATCAATGCCATCTCTTTAATCAAATATTTATCATCATATCTTTCAATAATGCCAGGACTTGATTTTCAGCTAAACTGATGGGAGGGAAGTCTATGTTCCACTGAAATGAAACATGAAGAATCAGAGCACAGTTCCTTGTTTAAAGCATGTCCAACTAAAGGCCAGATCCCCTCCTTGTTAATTATAACTTCTCTGTCTAACCTCGGAAACAAAGAAAGCTTTTTTCCCAACTTGCATAGCACACTGAAGAAAAATAAAACTTCCCAAGTTTTAAGTATTATACTCATGGTTTTTTTTTAATGTTATGGGGGCTGGAGAGATGGTTCAGTGGTTAAGGTGTTTGCCTGCAGAAGGACCTGAGTTCAATTCCCCTGTATCCATGTTAAGCCAGATGCACAAGGTAGCACGTGTGTCTGGCATGCTTTTCTCTCTGCCTCTATTCTCTCTTAATCTCTCTCAAATATATAAATAAATAATATTTTAAATGTTGTGGAACACCTATAACCCCAGCACTCAGGAGGCTGAGATAGAAGGATAGTCATGAGTTCTGGATTAGCCTGGACTACAGAGTTCCAGGACAACCTCAGCTAGAGTGAAACCCTGCCCCTTACAACAACAACAAAAAAAAAGCATTGTGGAGCTGGGAAGCTGGCTCAATCAGTAAAGTGCTTGTTTGCCACCCAAGCATGAGGATCTGAGTTCAGATCCCCAGCATCTGCAATAAAAATCGGACACATCAGTGTGCACCTGTAATTCCAGTGCTGGGGAGATGGAGACAGGAGGATCCCTGAGGCTTGCTGTCCAGCTAGTCCAGATGAATCAGTGAGCTCCATATTCAGTGAAAGACCCTGTCTCAAAATATAGGATGGGAAGAACTTCAGGAAGATAGCCACACATGCGCATACACGCTTGCAACACACACACATAAACACATGCACATACACCACACATTCAAACAAACAAAAATTGACTTTTTCTAGCCATGGACTAGTCTTTGGTGATCCTAAATTTAAAATCACACAAAACCCCTATCTACAATCATTCACATAATTATAGAACAGCAAGATTCCAATCCATAGAATGACCTACTTTCCAGCACAGGGCTAAGTGAGCAGTAACCATGCATCTAAGAAGCAATTAATTCTGAAAGCTCTGAACTGATGTTTACAGAAAAGGGCACAAAGAGCTCAGATGCCCTAATCCTACTGAAAATGTCTTTATTTACTTAGAAATGATAAGATTGCCAAAGAATGGCTTAAAATCAACTGCCAGGGTCATTTAATAATTACACCAGTAACTGATAAACTATACAGCATATTGTCACAGCTCTCGTGATGAGAAGATGGTCATAACCTTCAATCAGATGGCAATATAGGATGCAAAATTAAAGGGGGAAATATACTTGGGTGGTCCACTGTTCTCTTCCCCAAACAGGAAGCATACAACACTGCTACCCACCATTGTCCTGAGGAGAAAACCACTTGTCAATGCCCCCCTCAAAAACTGAGTGGGGAAGGGGGTCACTGCTCTTTATGCCTGAGACATTCTGAAATATCTGGTGAGCACTGAGGTTCCAGATCTTTCCACCATTCCAAGATTAAGTTCATTAAGTACATTTAACTGAATTGACATGTGCTAATTGTACATATATAGATGATTAGATATAGATATAAATGATAGATATAGATATAGATATAGATTAGATATAGATATAGATATAGATATAGATATAGATATAGATATAGATATAGATATAGATATAGATATAGATATAGATATAGATATATGGAGCACAATGTAATAATTTGAAACAGGTATACAACATGTGATGACCAAATCTGAGCAACCAGCATTCCTCTCTCCTTAAACACACATCATTTTGCATTAGGAAATGCTGAACTCTTTGAATTCTTTTCAAAACATCTAATACACTCATAATAATTATTTGTGTACATTTTATATTGCATATTTTAATATATTATTATTGGTCCTACTGTGCTGCAGAACATTAGAACTTCTTCCTATCTAGATTCCACATGTCAATGAGATCATGGGGTACTTGTCTTTCTGGGCCTGGCTTTTTCCCGTTCCGTATATGTATTTCCTTCTCGTAGCTGCATACTATTCCACTGTGGATGTGTACATGTTCTTTACCCTCTAATTCATCAATAGACTCTTCTTGACTCTGTGTCTTGGCTGCTGTGACTAGGTTACAGTAAACACATGAGTTTCATTTCCTGTGGGTGTCTCTCCAATAAATGGGACAGCTGGGTTCTGTGCTTTGTAGTTTAAACATTTATTTATTTGGTGTGTGTGTGTAGATACAATCGCACACGTGGAGGTCAGAGGACAATATGCACGTCTGTCTTCTTCTATCTCCTTTGAAGCAGGGTCTCTCGTTGTTCACCGCTCCACAAGCTTCTGTGACATTCTCCTGCCTCAGCCTCCCTTCTCATGGTAGACACATGGATTACAGAAGCCCCCCACAGCTTCCATCTTTTGTATGAGGTCTTGGGATCTGAACTCAGGTACTCAGGGTTGTGTGGCAAGCACTTTATCTACTGAGCCATCTCCCCAGCCCCCATACTTTACTCATAATAGAAAGTTACTGTTTTCAGAAGTCCAGCACAGTCAGGTTTATGTGAGCTGCTACATTAGTTACTTCTTCCACTGCTGTGAGCAAATACCTACAGAGAAGGGGCTTAAGGGAGGAAGGGTTTATTTTGGCTTACGGTTCAAGTGGACTCAGCCCAACATGGTGGGAAGACATGAAGGCAAGAGCAGGAAGTGGCTTTTCAAACAAATCGCCTACACAGGAAGTAGAGAAGATAAACAGGAAATGGAGCTTGTAAATCTAGTGACTCACTTCCTTCCGTGAGGATCCACTTCCTAAAGGTTTCACAACCTTCCCAAACTGCAACACCCACTGGGGACCAAGTGTTCCAACACAAGAGTCTGTGGGGCACATTTGACATTTAAACCACAACAGCTGCCTAACAGAGCCACTGATGCGCAATTTTCCATCTGAAAGATATAACTGAGGCTTTGGTAACCCTAACACCCACTGGCCCTGCACATAGGACATCCTCAGCCTTTTAACTATGTATACCATGATCCAGCACTATAGCTTTGAGATGTGGCCTCTGGAACCCCTCTTCCTTTTATCAATTAACTTGTGCTTTCCACAGACAAAAAGGCATGGCCATAGGGCAGAGGTGAACAGAACACTGCTTAAAGACCTTGCACTTGCCAATGGTTCTTACCCAGAGCTGCTGATATGATTCTACTTTATCACATAAGATCCCTTCTTTTCCCCATGGCTCTGATGCAGCCCAAAGACGATGTAAGAAGTAGAGCACAGAATAAGTGCCCTCTGACAACCAGCATTCTCTACTCCTCATCTATGATTTGGATTACTCTAACCCTCATGTAAGTGGAATCAGTTTCCTCTCTTCATGACCACTTTATTTCACCTACTATATTATTCTCAAGAGTCATCCCATCCACGTCTGTCACAATAGCCTGTCCTAAGAACGAGTGACATTCCACTTTATGTACCAACCACATTTTGCTTATCCATTCATGGTGATGGACACAGGGTGTTTCCGAATTGTAGACAGTATGAATAATGCTGCTCTGAGAACATTAGCATACAAATCTCTCTATATGACCTTGATTTCAATTATTTGGGATATTTATCCAGAAATGGAGTTAGCTTTATGATTTGTTATATCTCAATTCCATTAAAATAAGAGTTTCACAATGCATCTAATGGGTAACAGGTACAAGTCTATAAAGCCTTATATATGTGTGAATTAACATGAGCACTGCAGTTATGCTTAAAAGGAAAAGAAATGAAATTATACTTTTCAGCATGCATAATTAAATCCCAAAGCTCTGAGCATCGATTAGCCACTAGAAATAAAGTCTGATTGTTCCCAAGACTCATTTTCTTACACTGTTAGGAGTTGCCCAACTGTGCATGGCCATGAAGTGGTCCATCATCCACTGAACAAACAAACTTGTTTTTACCCCATAACAAATGAATCTTGAGTCCATTTACGAGTTTCTTAAAATGGCCTTTATTTAATTGGTAATATAACCATCTACATTATTAATGACATGTTTATTTTTTTCTTAAAATGAAAGTCTAAATTCCATTAACACTGCAGCAAGCTACAAATGAACACTAAGAAGCTAACCAAATAATAGCCCCTTTCTCCATGAGCCATTGTTATAGGGAAATAGTGTTCCAAAATTGTGTGAGGTTTTGTATCTTTGCAGTTGCAGTAGACTTTGGCAAGAACTTCAACCCTGGGAACATCTCAACTCTAAGAAAGATGCTTCCATTTTTTTTTAATTTGTGTGGGTTTATATGCATGTGAGTGTGGAGGTCAGAGGACAACACTGAGGCGTCTGTGTCCCACCTTCTTTGAGACAGGGTCTCCTGCTGCTGTAAATGAACTGCAGGCTGCAATAGGATGTCAGATCACATGGTCCTCCCAGTGTCGTAGGTAGGTTGGTATCACAGATGCATGCACTATTTTGCATCCAACTTTACATGGATGCTGGAGAATGGAACCTGGGCTGGCAGGCTTTACAAGCAAACACCTCTGATTGCTGAGTCATCTCCCCAGTCACACTTCCAAATTTTTAATGTAAGTTATGATAAAGTAATAAAGTTAGATTGCCTCTGCTGCTGACTGAGAGTCAGGAACTCTTAACACAACTGACAAAAATATGTGTATGGTTTCCTAAAGATTATCTCCAACCAGGATGCCAAACAGCAATGGGTTGTGCTTACTTAGAGCCAGAAAGTTTATAATCTTGAGTTTACTGTATTTACTGTACTCCTCTCTCGTCGTAAATCTTCATGAAATCACCTTTTTGTTTGTTTGTTTGTTTGTTTTCATGAGTGCAAAGCCAGCTTTGGGCTACAGAGTAAATTCCAGGTCAACCTGGGCTAGAGTGAGAACCTGCCTCAAAAACAAAACAACCTTACAATTTCATTTATAAAAGAAAATTCATTAAGAGAAAAATAGATAAGCAGCTCATACATTTTAACTTAGCTTTTACATTATACTTAAATTCTAACCTTTGCTTAAATCTTTAAACCTTGTTATCAATTACATCCTCCAAGGCAATAAAGCTTAGAAAACCACAAAATCATATATCCAGCCATCGAAGCTGGCTGAGGAACCCTTACCCATGTCTTGGGATTATGTGCTGTAATTTCCTGAAAGACTCTCTCTGATGAATAAACTCACTAACATTGCTTTATTTTGAGGCATCCTGAGATTCTTTTCTGCAGCATGGTCATGGATCCTGCTTTCCCTAAGTGGAGGTCCCTGAGTGGAAAGCTACTCCTGAGGCTGTGCCAGGCTGACGCTTTCACAGAAGTCGGCCCTGAGGGCAGTGGAAAGCTTCTCCCTCTCCCAGCCTAGGCCTGGGCCTAAACTTCCCCATCTGTTTCTCAGGATGAAGCTCCTACACAAGCAAGCCCAGCTTGGTCTCCTTCCCATGGAACCTAATCTAATACACCTCCCTTTTAATTAAAAAAGATAGAATAACCAAGTTATTCAGACCTGATTCTACTGAACACATGTGCACACTCTGTCTTTATAACACTTTACTAAGATTTAGCTCTTGATTTCACAAAAGAATTTTACAGAGAACTTTATTTTCCTTTTCTTTTTTGTTAATAATAAAATTGAGCCTGAAACTTAGGTACCTCTTCTCTTCCCCTTCCAGCTTCCTAAGTGGCTGGAACTACAGCTATGCACTACCATACCTGGCTTTGCAAACTATTTAAAAAGAAAATCCTCAATAACTCTGCTGTCTAAAGGAAGGTACACAAAGAAGTAAAACCAAGGAGTAGCTTGAAGGGCCTGACTGAGGAGAATAAACCAGAAAAAGAGGACAGACCTGAGCCAGAACAAAATTGATCTGAGGGCTGGAGAGATAGCTCAGCAGTTAAGGTGCTTGCCTGCAAAGCGTAATGGCTGAAGGTTGATTCCCCAGGACCCACATAAAGCACAAAGTGGTGCATGCATGTGGAGTTCGTTAGTTTGTTTGCAGTAGCTGGAAACCCTGGCATACTTTCTCTCTCTCTCTCTCTCTCTCTCTCTCTCTCTCTCTCTCTCTCTCTCTCTCTCTCTCTCTCTCTCTCTCTCTCTCCTCTCTCTGCTTACAAATAAGTAAATAAATAAACTGATCTGAAGCTTCTGAAGGAAACACAAAGTCACCCCTCAGTGCATCCTACACCTCACCCTGAGAGCATCCAGACTCAAAGTGAACATCAAAATTTCCAAGACATAATAGAGAAATTAACACACTGAATGGTGAGACGTGATATAGCTAAGCTTCTCAGAGATGATGTTGAGAGAATGAAGATTGTGGCAAGTAAATTTTAATGGGGAAGAGAGATGATGACTGTCTATAGCACAGAGTATTTCCCTTCTGCACACTCCAGGCTCCATTCTTTCCACAGGTGATTTCAGAAATAATTATAATAAAAACAATAACATTAGAACCAATATAGGAGGCAAGTGCTTAATGGCTGAGGCATCTCTCCAGCCCGGAACCAATACAGAAAACAACAGCCCTTTCCCATAAAAACAAAACAAAACAAACAAACACCTATTGATGTCCTAACTACCTGTCACCCCAGAATATGACTGAATTGAAATAAGAGTAGATGCAGATAAATTTAATTAAATGAAAACTGGAATAGAATACACTTTTTTTCTGGTGTTGAGAATCACACCTGGGCCTCATACCTGCCGGGCAAGTGTTCAACCACTGAGCTTCATCCCTAGCCCTAAAATGCACTCTTCATGCAATATAACTGATATCCATAAGAGAGAGAATGCCATGTGAAAACACAGACACACAGGGAGAAGACAGCCATGTGACAATGAAGGCAGAGATCTGTGTAAGCAAAGGCAGGGAGCATCCAAGACTGCTTCCCTCAGGGACCCAGGAAGGAACCAACCTTGGTGTCATCGGAGTTGTGAAAGAATCTATTTTTCTTACTTTAAACCTAGAGTGGCAGAGTGCTTGCCCATCATAAGTGAAGTCCTGGGATGTGCAACCTATCACCACAAAAATAAAATAAATAAATAAAGCTTAAGCAACCTAATTTGTGGTACTGTTATGGGAGCTCAAATAATGTAATATGCAATACACCCAGGAGTCCTCACCATGGGTGCTGTTCTGTAAACCACACTGTCACCAGGCTTGACTCCATGCCAGATAGACCCACACCATTGGACACTGCTGATGAACATTAATGGCCTGAGTCACCTCTTCTTCCTAAGGAATAATCTGTATGCTGTGACGGTAGAGTTTGATTAGTTGTTCTTCCAAGAACACTTATGAAATTTGCTTCATTATTTCTCACTATTCCCTTGTACAGTAAAAAATGGACAAGTAACATTTCAATTTTTAAGATGAAGATACTGAATCCTCAGAGCCCAGGACCAGGAAGAACCTCAGGAAATCTCAGGAGCAGACAAGGCTGTTGCTTAGCAGGATCACTTGAGCAACTCAGGAAAAAAAAAAACCAGAGCCTGCTTAGCTTCTCCAAGTATAATGTACAGGGCTGTAGTTTGAACCAACTCCCCAAAGAACTATTTTTCTACAACCTACCTAGCACCATCTATGAGCTGACATCTGGAAACCACATGGTAGTCTATACTTTTTTGAGCTTGAGAAAAGTATACACAAACCCTTTTTTGCAAAATAAAATGTCTCACGGCCCTTCAGCACTAACAAATAATTTTTATTATGTCATTTCAATAAATACAACCATAAGCCTAAATAAACCAGTCATCTTGGTAGCTATTTCACGGCAATAAAAACAAAGCAAATCCATAAATTAAGTAGATTTCAGATACGGTTTAAAATTATTTTAGTGCCCCATCACTACAGCAGCTGAGTTGCCTCTACAGAGTTGGTGTCTCCCAGAGCGCTGGGCTGCAGGAGACTCCCCTCCATTCTCTCCAAGCACGAGGGCCTCCTTTTGCTGCATAAGAATCTCACGATTAGCACAATGCAAGTGCAGGCTTTCTTATCACAAGGCTCACTCAGCTATGAAGTGTCATCTAAAACACAAAAAAGCTTATTTATTGTGTGTATGTGTGCATGTTTACCTGAGTGTGAGTGCACCTGTGTGCACAGGTACATGTGCACATGGATGTGGAGGCAATAGGACAACCTTGAATGATGTTTCTCACGAACTGTCAGTCTTTTTGAGGCAGGATCTCTCGCTGGCCAGGAACTCATCAAGAAGGCTACACTGGCTGGCCAAGCAGCCCCAGGGATCTGCCTGTCTCTACTTCCCCAGCTCTAGGATTATAAGTGCACAACACCACACCTGGCTTCTTTTACATAAGTGATGAGGATAAAACTCAGGTCTTCATGCTCACAAAGGCAAACATGTTACCAAATAACTTATATTCTAAGCCCCCCCTCAAAGAAACATTAATGTTCATTCAAATGTGAGCATAAGATTTAAAATTTCTTATGGTAAGTTTGCATAACCCTCTGATAAATATCAGTCTAGCCCATCCCCTTTCTTTGTGGCAAACTCAGAATTCAGTGAATGTTGGTTTCAATTTCTTAGTAAGAAATTGAAAAAATATATATATGGAATATTGTCATCTTATAGATGAGAACAAAAAAGTTAAGTAATTTGTTCAAGATCACATAGCCTGAGATGATGGGCAGATCTAGAATGTGAACCTAGTGGAGTTGACTCCAAGACCCATCCCAACATTAATGGCACAACGTCTGACTTAATTCTGCTCCCAAGTAAGAACCTGAGGCAAAAATGTACTGAGGGCTGGCACCAGATGCAGTTAGGACCTTGGGTGAAGAGGGAGAGGTGGCCCTGCATGGAACTAAGAAAAAGGACCTGAGGGTCCAAAGTACCTATGTCACAAAGTCAAGTAGTCACCACCCTGTGCATCAATACAGGAAAGGTAGGGGGAGTGGAAGGATCTAGATAGCTGTCAAGAGAAAAGAAAGCAAGGGGCCAGCCATGGTGGTGCATGTCTGCAATCCAGGCCTCAGGAGGCTGAATCAGAAAGGAATTCAAAGTTAGCCTAGGTTACACGGTGAGTATGAGGCCATTCCTGGTTACAGTATGAGCTTCTGATTCAACGAATATTGGGGGGGGAGCGAACAAGTGAGCAGATCTGACACAGAGTAAAGCAGACCTTAGAAGTAGTCCCTAGGCAGACAAGGAAAACACCTGCAGCCCTGAATGTGGTGAGGAAGCTTGTCAAGTTACCAATGTAACTGCAGCAGAATCCTGCAGAAAGAAATTCATACATGTGACCCAGGAGGACCCATCCCACCAGAGGGGAAGATGACACTAACCTCCAGAGAGTTAAAGTTGCAAAAGTTTATAACAGAGAAAAAAAAGACAAGATTCTCTTCTCAAAAACAATGGAATCTTTTATCTTGTCATCTGCCAGCCATCTATGTGAACTTTGCTAACTTAGACTTAGTTCTTCTATTCTAAAAATAGGAAGGCGTTAAGCTAAGGTTGCCATGGACCCAATCATAGAGACTGCAAGAAGGTGAAATGATTTCCTTACTTTGATGAATGATATGTTTATCGGAACATCGTTAGCAGGAGGCTGCCTGAAAGGAGAGCAGGGTTTGTGCAGTAATAATAGCAGACATCCTGGGATACTGACCAGCAGGCCTTTCTACTGCCCTTCAAATTTCCCAGCATTCACCTTGGCAGTCAGCGCTTTAGCCTGTGTTTCTTGGGAAATCTTGGCACTAACAGGAGGACAATTTTTTTGAAGGGAACAACAACCAGAAAAAAAAAAAAAACAGCACAGGGGAAATGTTGGAAATGAGAAAAACTGAAAGGAATAAAAAAAGCTGCAAAGAATTCAAGAGTGTGGGCATGTGGTAAAATATGAGAGGCATGTAACCTGTGCTAGACAGAGAGAAAGCAGGAAATAAGCAATGTAAGTGACTGACCAACATCAACGAAGAAGAGAGAAGTCATTCAAGCCCAGCTTGAAAATGCTGGTGCTGTAATTAAACCTCTAATTTCATAAATAAGAAAGTCGCCCACTGGGCTTTTTGATCAAAAGAGCAGAAAGGGACAGGAGAGATGGCTCACTGGTTAAAGACACTTGCATGCAAAGCCTGGAGGCCTGGGTCCAATTCCCCAGTACCCAGGTAAGCCAGATACACAATATGGCACAGGTATGTGGAGTTCATTTGCAGTGGCAGAAGGTCCTGGCATGCCCATATTCTCTCTCTCTCTCTCTCTCTCTCTCTCTCTCTCTCTCTCTCTCTCTCTCTCATAAATATTTTTAAAAGCAGAAAGCCTCACTAATGAGAAGGGGAAACATGCCACAGAGAACTGATATTTCTCTGTTGCAAGAAATCCTTGTCGCTGAAGATAGCATAATAATAGATACTGAATTTCACATTGTTTTACAAAAAAAAACAAAACTCTCTCCTCAACTATGTTGCCAAGAAGTTTTACCAAATGTTGCACAAAAGGTTACAGAGTAGAAGCAAAAAAGTAGACACAGAAAACCCAAACATTTTGAATCCGATCAATATGTAAAGTTATGGGTGGTGATTCAATTTAGCCACTGGAGACACCGCTTCTGTGGCCAAGCTGGGAAGCAGATACAGAGACAGGAGCCAATTCCTGCCTGCAAGGGAAGCCCTGCTAAGAAGCCATATATGACAAGGGGTTGTGTGTTCAGGGGACAAAGTTGGTTGTCATGAAAAATTAATGAAGGCATTAATTAAGGAGGACTTTTATTACCACTGAAACGTGAGCATTAAATAAGGAGGACTTTTCTAACCATGGAAACTCCCTTCACTCTAGGATTTCAAAGTTAATGACCCAGTGACAGGAGAGCATACTACAGTAAGCTGTCCCTTCTGAGCTTGTGAGCACCTCCACTTCAGCTCAGGAAAAAAATGACAGTTCTTTTATTAAGTCTCAACTGTTGGGTGCTGAGCCTGAATGCCAGCCTGTGATTCAGAGTTCCCATGGCTGAAGGCGTCAATGATATATGCAGAAGTATCTTAGAAGGCTTTTTCTCCACGTGGATGCTCACAGAGAGAACCAAAACGATGGAACTGAGCCAGGATTTCCCAGTAGTTTCTCTACATCACATACACCAGGATTATAGCCTTCTGACTACTGGTTTCAAACTGTTTAACACATTCGCCTTCTGACTGCCAGCTTCAAGTGGTTTCCCAGCTCTACACTTGGATCTTCCAACGAGCAAGGCCAATGCTTAGTCCCATATCCTGTGTTGCCTTACGTATCCAGCTCTAGGGGCAGATGTGGGAGGAAAAGACCCTTCTCCTGGACCTTCAGAGGCTACAGCAGAACTTTTTCGCTTCTTTTCCCACACAGCTCAACTCCAAATAAATCCCAGGAGGAGCATATCCCTGTCTTACACACTCAAACTCACACCTTCCTCTCTCTTCTCATCAGACCTTGTCATGGCCAGTGGCAGATCTCCCATGAGAGGCTGCATTCTCCCAGGAAGCAAAGATGAAGAAGAGCAGAGGAAACCAGGTGCAGACAAAGACCTGCAATTGGCCCTGAGGATAAGCCAAGACCCAAGGGGCATGCTATCCAGCTGAGTAATGAATGAAAGAAGGGCTGAGTTGCTTTTGCTCTTTTTACTTGTGAGTCTATTTGTTTCATTCTTTTGTTTTTGTCTGTTTGTTGTTTTAAATTTTTAAAACACAGGATTGGGGAGGGAGATGGCTCAGCCATGAGGACCTAAGTTTAGCTCCTCAGAACCTACTTAAAAAGTAAACATGGTCAGGCTGGAGAGATTGCTCAGTGGTTAAGACGCTTGGCTACAAAGCCTAAAGACCTGGGTTCAATTCCCCAGTACCCAAATAAAGCCAGATGCATAAAGTGGCACACACATCTGGAGTTTGTAGCAGGTAGAGGCCCTGATGTGCTTATTCTCTCTCTCTCTTGCTGGCAAATAAATAAATAAATAGTAAACAATGGTGGTACACCTGTAATCCCAGCACTTGGGAAGTATAGAACAGGTTTCCAGAGCAAGCTGGCCAGTTAAGACTAGCCGAATTGGTGCGCTCTGGGTTCAAGTGAGAGATTGTGTCTCAGTAAATAAAGTAGAAAGAAAACACCTGACATTAAACTTCAGCCTCCACATGCACATGCACACACGCACACCACACACAGTAAAAACATTTATATAAAATGTACCATCTTGCCCATTTCCAGACTTACCATCCAGTAATGCTAAGTACATTTGCATCACTGCAGCAACAGAACTCTGGAACTTTGTCATCTTACTGTTTAATACCATTAAACAACTCTCTGTTTCCCTCTCTCCTATTCTCTGGCAAACACCTGTTCCTATTTGTGAGGGAATATAGACTGTCAAATTCAGTCCCTCTGCATCCTAATGATGTCAAGCATATGTGACATCATGTCACTAAGAGAAACAAAGCAGATATGAAGATATTAATGGAAGACAACTTCACAAACAAAAGACCCCTTATTTTTCTGCGTTTACTTTAAAGACGGGTGGTATCACCTTCAGGAATGCAACTATGTCTGATCAGCCATCCACGAAGGCTCCAAAGGCAGGAAGGTTGTCAAATCTAATATTTATCCCTATGGTCCTGTCATTCATCATTAATAATGCAAAATCTGTGGCAACTTAGCAGGTAACTTAGCAGGTAAAAAAATGTGGTTCAAAGGGCAGCACTGAAGAATGATGGTGACATGAACCATTTCTAAAGTCAGTTTATGACTTCAGAAAACACTCCATTTACCAAACACAATAAGCAAATTTAGATGTCACTGAGCTCAGGCTGCCCAGGAGGCCAGACAGCCTTGTAGATGTCACAGAGCTCTGGTAGAAGAGTCACTCTTACAAGAGGGCTGCGGTTATTCTAAATTCCACCTATCATGGAGGGAGTTCAACTGTGACACTCCCTCACACACACAAAGATTACAAAACACAGCAAAGATGCACAAGAATAACAGGTGACTGGGCTTGAATAGACAGCCTGTCCATACAGCAACCTCCACAGACTGGACGGTCCTTCAGCCTCTCTCAAAGCTTGATCAAATGACTCGCCACTTCTTACACCAACCCATCCTATTCAATAAATGTGTGAAATCTGGATATAATTTCTGTTTCTTCCAGCTGAAAAGGTCTATGTGAACAGTCTCCCTTGGGGCTCCATCCTGCATGTATGGCCTCTGCTCCACATCAAGGGGATTGCTTTCTCCAGCCAAGTTGCATAGAGAATTCTTTAAAAGTCATACTAGCTCAACTATCTAGCTATGAAGCACTGTAAAAAGAAAGACAGAGAAAATCCTAGAGTATGCTAGCTTTGGATACTGGGAGTGATTTTCAACTTCTATATTATTCCAGGCTGCTGCTAAAATTCTCATCAATTATTCAAGAATTCCTATTCTCTACCCCAAATGCCCTGACCTTACTCCAAACCTTGGACCTTGCCCACCCAGATTGCTTCCACTATGTGCAACTCCACCTCCTGCTGGCCGCAGTTCCTGGATTTGAATCCATCTGATCTTTTCTACCTTCCCAGATATAATCCATATATTCCAGGTCCTAAGCGAGGGACACTGCCCTCTCCACCCCCACAACCCATTCCTCTTTCCCCAGCTTCTTTCACTGCACCCTGACCCATTAATGCCAGGTGACATTCACTGGACTTTTTCTGGGTGCCAGCTCTGTATTAAGTATTTTTAGACGCATCTCATGCAGACCTCAATGCAATTTTCCTGCTATCCTCGGTTTATAATGAAGAAAACTGAGAGTGTGCTGAGTTCACAGGGACATGCTACAGATACTTGAATTGTCTATCAACCTCAGAGCTTTTTATCAAGCCATTTTCAGATCTGTTTGTTTGCATGACTCTTGGGTGCACTCCCCTAGTGGATCACTTCTCCTGGAAATATTGCTTTCCACTGGCTGTTGAGACACCAGGCTTCTTCTCGCCTCCCTGGCTATTCTGTGGCCTGATCTATTCTATCTTTGAATAACTAAGTTCCTTAGGGTCCAGTTGCAAATCAATTTCCTCCTCCCTCTAAACTCTAAACTCCCCAGGCATTATCATCTCCCCCATGGTACCCATTACCATCCCAAGCTGATGAACACAAAATTGATAGCACCAATTCTATCTCTCTTCTAAGCTCTAGAAATCTCTTTCCTCAGTATCTCTCTTATTTCCCAGAATTAACACACCCAGAGCTGAAGTAAGGATCTCTCACTCTTCAATTTCCACTTTCTTCAACTTCAGCGCTCTCTAGCATAGCAGTTACCTTCTCACTGCTAGGTCAAACCACCCAACCAGAAGCAGCTTGTAGAAGAAAAGGGTCCATTTTTGGTTTACAGTTTTGAGAGGAAATTTCATCATGGCATCTGGCTCCTCCAGGCATCAGCAGGGAAGTAGAGCATTGAACTAGCAATCTCAAAGGCCACACCTAGGGACACACTTCCTCCAACAATGCTCCACTGCCAAAGACTCCACAGCCTTCCCAAACAGCATTTCCAGCTGGGAATTAAATATCCAAGCACATGAGTCTATGAGGAACATTGTATAGTCAAACCAACATACTGGTCTTCCCCATTTCAGTCATGACACTACCATTCACCAAGTTGCATCAGCTACACTGACTCAAAGCCATCTAATCTTCTTTATGGCGCTTGTCATAACTATGACTCAAAGTCTAGAAGAGGCTGATTGACTGATGTCCATTCCCTTTCCTCCCACAGTCACGATGTCTGGGAGCATGCTCTGTGGTACCATTCTCAACTAAGTTTCTATAACCACAGTCACATCCCTATCCTGTTTTGACAGGATGTATCGTCACATCATTGTTTCACTTTTCTGTACAATATAATGTTTATACATGTGTTTTCATGTGTTAGATTTGAAGCCTGGTAGATTTAGCTTCTTAGACTTCGAATGCTGAGAACTAAGATTTGTTGTCCTTGGAATCTCTCAAAAACTCTCTACAGATTTCATTCACACTATTCCCATTTTATAGATACGGAAACTAAGATACAGTAAAGAGGCTTATGCAATATGCAGCAGTCAGGAATCAAACCCTGATTAATCAACCTGCAGCCCATGATCAGGTGACACAGGAGTGATGACAAAATTAGTCTCTAACTCCACCTGTGACTCGATCTGTGATGTGGAAGGTGGATACCAGCAAGTTTGTCCCAGAAGATCACATAGACCTCCATTTCCCTTTTCTATGGAGATTGGTGCCACACGAGGTCTATGACATGAGCAAGACTGTCTCTTCCTCTCCTCTCAGTTCTCATATTAGAAAGGCTTTTTTCCCTCTGTTTTTATTTCTTTATGTTTAAATTTTATTCATTTACTTAATATTTCTAGACAGGGTCTCAGAGTATATTCCAGGTAGGTCTTGAATTCATGATCTTCCTGTTTCAGCCTCCCAAAGTGCTGGGATTATAGACATGTATCACTATGCCCTAGACTGGCTTTGAAACCATACTGAAATATGCAACAAATAGCTACCTACCTGCAAGATGATACCAACATGACTTCTTACTATATAATATTGAAGATCATTATTTTTCATAAAACATTTAGGTAGAAATGTCACTTCTAATAAAACTACTATGTCCTATAGTATTACATAGGCTTTGTGCTTGAGCACAAAATATTACCCTGAAAATTTAGATAATTTTCCATTGCTCACCATTTGTCTTTAATATCATTTGAGTTTAGTCCAAATACACCAAATATCTCTATTATTTTCCACCTGCCCTAAACAGGCATGGAGTTACCTATTCCCCATGAACTGGAACAAAAAAACGGCACTGGGCATGCTACCACTAAATGAAGAAAACAACACAAGCCTTTGGGACATCTCTCTTAATGGCTAAGGTGACTGACAGGAGTGCTGAGGACTAGTCCAGCTAAGTGCTAATGTATGTGTCTACAAGCTGCACTGTAGAGAGCAAAACCAAGAACTAAGAAAATATTTCCAGTTTGATCTTCTGTGGGCACACTTCCTCTCATGTGTGTGTGGGGGGGGGGGGTTGTATGTCCATCCCTCACTTGAGCCCAGAGTTCACCAATCACCTAGTTTTAACTAGTCAACTTGTCCAGGGATGCCCTGTCTTGGTGTCCTCTGCTGGGATCACAGGTAGCCGCCATGCTCACCCAGCACTTGAGTGAGTGTGTAGGGTCTGAACTTTGACATTCAGGCTTATATGGCAGGTGCTTTACCAACTAAGCCATTTCCCCAGCCCCCATCTCTCATATATTAATTCTCATAGATACAGCAATAAGATATCTCCCAGACCAGGCAAACATTTGTAACAAAGCAAGCATGCAGTTAGACTTCTCAACATCAAATATTTTAAAGGCTGATAAATTACACAAACGTGTGTTAAAATCATTGAAGAAAGTGAGGTGACTAAAACAGAGCTTTTTTCTGGATTTCAAGATCTTAGTCTTCAGGGATCATATACGCAAAAAAAAAACTTTAATATGAAGCAACATAATTACTTTACATTTTAATTATCAAATAGCAGAGCATCTTTAAAGGACCATGTTAATGAGAAATATTCTTTACATTCCTGTTCAAAGCTTGGGACAGCAGCATCAGGACATCATCTGGGAGCTTGTTAAAATGCAGCTCTACATTACCACACCACATCCACTGAATTGGGGTCTGCATCTTAATCATATGCACAGATGGTTCCAGTGCTCCATAAACTGTGCTTTACATTATTGGTCCTCAGTCACTGCCCACCAGTAGAAAACTTGATGAGAGCTGACTTCAAAACAGAGACTCAAATTTTTATAGAAAAAAATGCTTAACATACTGTTTTTAAAGCAAGTCTCTGAGGGATTTGTTTTAGAATTTAATGTACAAAATATGATTCAAAAGCTCAGCAAACTACATGCCCCTGCATTTTAATGCCCTGTTAAGTACTCAGACCTTTGCCTGAAATGCTAGAGGATTTTAAAATATAGCTCTATTCATAGAAGTGAGAATATTTTCTTTTCAATTTCAGTATATTGAAATTCAATGTATTGAGTTGACCTTGCAAAAGCCATTGGAGAAGGAAACTTTTACCCCAAATTTAACTTGATGATATAAGAACTTGTAGAAAGAATGCCACCAGAGGCAACTGAGATGAGACGGGATTCTTCCCAAGTTAAGAGCCGCTGAGTCACAGAGTCACCTTCTCTCACCCTGCTTCATTCCCAAAGAAACACAATCTGCAGCACTTTGTATCTAAAGTATCTATTTCGAGTGAGCTCCAAATGATTCAAATTCATTAACCACCCAGTCAACCAATCCATAAATACTGTTGGGTTTTCTGATACCTGCACAATACTGTGATATAGTTGATTACAAAGATCATAAATTTACCAAATGAAGAAACAGCACACAGTAAATAAAGTCATGTCATTAGTTATATCCCACGAGAAGCCCTGTGAAAGGAAAGCACGCCGTGAGTTGAATGGTCAGGGAGAGCTTCAGGTCACTGGGAGTGATCGGGAAGATCAGCAGTCCCACACCTACAAGGGCCTATGTATTTTGGGTGTGTCATGATGCAAGTCTCTGGTTGACCTAGAGTCAGATCCAGACTCCTGAGTAACTCCTTCTTCCGTGCCATGCCAGCCCCTCATCAAGGCTGGTTTCCTGGGGCTGAGTTCTAGGGCAAAGCTGGCCATTATTACCCATTCTCCCCTTCTCCTATAGCAACAGGACCATGTCTAGTCATACAACACCCAACTGTACTGCTGTGCTTATCATTTACAGTTCAATGAGGCCCTGAGATTAAGTTATTGCCAATGGAGTTTAGTGGAAGTGAGGGGACTGCAGGTCCACTCCATGTGAGAACATGCTGCCTACCTTCACACCCTCTTTGTTCTCATGGACTGCACACGAGATGCCAACAATGCCCACATAAATAGGGGAACAGTGACACAAGAAGGAACCTTGATACCTGAATGCTCAAGAGAGTGGGGTCAAGGAAGGTTTATCTTGGACCTTCACATGAGAAGGGAATAAACTCTGTACAAGGGTCCCAAACCAAAGCTGGGGATGATGACACACACCATTAGTCCAAGCACTTGGGAGGCAGAGGTAGGAGGATCACTGTGGGTTCAAGGCTAGCCTGAGCCTACAGAGTGAGTGCCAGATCCCTGGACTAGAGTGAGACCCTGCCTTAAAAAATAATTATTTTAATATAATATATCGTTTTATATAATATAAGCACAGTAAGGTTAAATGAATTTTATGAACTAGAATAAGAAGACTGATGCTTTTCTACTTTAATAAAAAGGGATTGCTCTATATTAATTCTTAGACCAGCCTCAGTCCCTCCTACATACGGAGGAAAGAAAGACAATTTACTGGACACATCAACATCTACAAGTTGTCAAACAACTAACATACATATTAAATTATTTAATCCTCACAATGCTATGAACTATTACCTTTAATTTACAGATGAAAAAATGTTTAAAGGGATGAATTAATTAAGCCTCACAACTAGCTAATGTTGAATTAAATCAAATCTAGGTTTGATGATCCTGGAGCGGGTAACATTTCCTAAAATACAGCAGGATAGATGTGTGTGTGTGTGTGTGTGTGTGTGTGTGTGTGTGTGTGTGTGTGTGTGTTTTCAGGAGACCAAAGACCTGGGAGTCTCACAGGTTATAACTCTGGACTAAGTACTTAGCTTCTCAGGGTCTATGTGTCCTTTGAAGTAAAACACATCACCTGAAGGAGATGAGTGAAAAGGCATCTCTAGCAGTCTGTAGCACAGTTACAAAGAGCCAACTGTCATTCATCACTGCCCTACACAAGCACTTTTGTTCTAAAACAACTAACAGGGAGACTGTATTAGTGAAATACCAGTTGCTTTGCACTAAAGGAACAGCCTAGCACAAAAGTCAATCACAGCCAAAACCACCCACAATACACTCCACACTCAAATTCATGTTAATTGCCCCTATTCCTGCTCAAATCCTTCTTTCTTTTTCTTCCTCACAGGAATGCAGAGTGAAAAGGAAGGAAAGTCGGTTCCTTTCCACCACTGTTTCTACTGCACACTGGCTGATAAAGGAGTCAGCCATTAATGATAGATCTCAGACCACAGGAAGAAAAGAGAAGAGCAGGGAAGAGTGTCTTAGGGTCGGGCCCCAAGAACACACGGAAGGCATGCTGGGTGATAGAAAGCAAAGCTCTGTGCGTGCTGAGTGATGTGTAAGCAAAGGGATGAAGCACGACAGTTTGAAGCTGAACACATAACTCATCTTTCAGACACAAAGAGGAGGGTCCATGTGGAGTGATCATCGTCAGCGCAGAGTCACTCAGCTCCAGAGATAGAAAAAGGCTGCATAAGCTACTTAGAGGGCCTTTCTGGTGTTTCATGTTTCTCAAGGAACATATAAATCTGGGAGCTCATGCTCCCTGTGGACTGGCTGAGTGCCAGATGCTAGGTTACATTGCCAAACACTGTGTCTGACCCAACACAGCAGTATCCTGGGGAAAGGAGGCAAGATTTCAGAAGACTGGTCCCTGGCAAGAATGCTCCGCCTCCTCAAAGAGTGAGCTCCAGGTTTGAAGTCAACATTTATGACCAGCCTGATTCATTAAGCATGCAGTCCTGGGATCTAGGGAACGCAGATTCCAAATATCTCTATGATAGCTCCTACAGAGAGGGTTTCAAATGGACTGTGGGAAATGGGTCAACTAATGCTTAACACTAATCGTCTCCATAGTACCCTATAAATACCAATTCACACCACATCACTCACCAGAAGTATGCCACTGAAAACCCTCTGAAGCGATAACTCTCTCTGCAGAGAGCATTTATGAGGAATTAATGGCCAGCTAGAGTCTATGGACTTTGACCAAAGCCAGCCATTATTAATGCATGAGAAAAAAGTTTTATACTCTGGTTCATTTCTCCCAAGGTACAGCATCCTTGGATGTGTGGAGAAGGTGTGTAGCTGCTGTGCTGTGAGTGCTCCCTTGTGCTTCAGGAGGAAAGTAATGGGATCTGTCACAAGGATGTGTACAGCTTTTCGCCATCTTATCAGCACATAGAAAACAAGGTGAGATTCAGACAAACTGAATCTCATAAACCACCCTGCACCCTGTGACAAAGGACAATGCCCGATGGCTTCATGCTAAGCACAGTCTATCTTCATCAACATTGGGTCTGTTTTTGAGTCTGATTAATATGATCCCTATTTAAACTTTACATCCACTTTAACTAAACTGGAGTGAAGAAACTTTTTTCTTTGTCTACTTACATGGGCAGTAACTCATCCCTAGAGTCTGCTGGGCAGGGACACGAATGACTCAGCTTTGCAGATGTTTCCTCATAACTGTCACAAGTGGGGAATAGCCTGTTCTTGGCACTGTGTCCCCAGTACACTCATTTACCTCTTTAGTCTAACTCCATGAAATTTGTGGAACCTAGTCTGTTCCTCATCCTAACAAATAAACTACCATCAGCCAAAACTCTCCAGGATCTTTGTAGGGGTAGAAAGACTTGGAAAATATCATTGCCTCCTAGTAACTGCTGATCCTTCTAAATGAAGTTGATCGCTGGACACTGGAAACAACTGGGTGTTAAAATCCAGATATTGATGGTCAAGAATGACTAGGCACCCTTGACATTGGTCTTGAGGATTTTCCCTATGGAACTGTGCCCCACTGAATCTCTATTAAGAGATATAAACCTGAGAAAAATCCCAAGGAGCCCTTCTAAGTCAGAATATTATCTATACATAAAACACTGCTGCCCTTCACAAGCATGGAAACCAGAAGGACACAGTACCTCTGGGTTGTCTGGTCTGGCATAAGGATTTTCATAATGTGTGCAAGGAAACTGATCATTGGTAAAATATTCTCAGAGCTCTCAGACTCCCAAATGGCCCATGTGTGTGTCTCTCCAATGACTGCCAGCAATCATGAACATGGCATCTGTAAGCTTTATTCCATCTCTCACCCATCTGGGTCTTTCCTGCTAGGACCAATAATTGAGACTTGGCTGACCTCAGCTCCCAGGTAAATGGTGACAGAGACAGCTATACCAATAGCCCCTGCCTGAATCCCCTAGTTGTTTGCTGAGACTGAGAACTAAGCCCCATCCCAAATTTCATGTCGTGTTCATGGTTCATGAGGTTTCTTCCTGACTCACCTGACCAGGACATGCTTGCTCCTCCTTCTCAACTCTTGCACACAAGTCTTGTTCCAGCTCAGTCCAAAGGACCCAGACTCTCCCTAACCACCCAACTTAGGACTGAGCTCTTCCCAGAGCTTCAGTTCACAGGTCAGACCCTGAAATTCTACCAGATTTATTCTAATTCCTCCTTCAGAGTGTGGTTGTGGCATCCCACCAAATTCCAAATCCCATGCCACCAGCCCACATGCTGCTGGTGACAAGCATCACTGCATGAAACCATCCATGAGCCACTTCTGGATTTCCCACAGCCTTGCTCAGCTCAGCTCACTAGCTGCTGCCTTGGGAGTGGTCACTTCTGCTTTCATTACTGATGTGTCTATGGTGGGGCTAGGGATCAAACACATTGTAGGCAAGAATCTGCCACTGAGCTACTCCCCAAGCCCAGAGCCAATCGTTTCTGAAACCAAGCTATTAGACACGATGTCTGGTTACCCTTCTCCCTCTCCAAATCCTGAGTCTTGCCAGTCACTAACCTCAAAAAAGGATGCTCCTGAGAGCTGTGGGAGGCACTGAAACAGTGGGGAGGAGTGGCCTCTGAACATCATACATCACTGAAGCATTAATGAGCGGACACATGTTCTATCTCCTGAGGACCATCTGCAGACCCAGATCTACATAAAAGTTGTTGGCAGAATCAGGGCTTCCATGTCACACAGCACGTCAGATACCTGACCGTGGGGCACTCTGGAGGATGTCAAATGCACAGGCTACATGGCAGCCCTTGCCTGAGGGACAGACAGTAAGTCAGAGGTGAGGGTGAGAATCAGAATCCAGCTGTGCTGGGCCCCATGTAAATGATTCCATTTACCACTCACATGACCCCAGCAAGATCAGATTGTTCCTTTTATCAAGTACAACAAAAAAGAAAAGAAAAAAAGAAAACTTTAAAAGACAACCTGAGGCTCAGAAAGGTTAATTTATTCAAAACCATTTACTTATCAAGTGTGAAGCTGAGAGTTGAGCTCAGATATGTGAAGGTTCCCAGGAGATGCTTAATGAAAGCCACAGCCAGGGGCAGGGAGGAGAGCCAGGCAGTGGTAAGACACAGGAGCCATAGGAAGAAAGTGGCAATACAGTCCAATACTGCAGCCAGGCGATGAAAGGATTGCAGAAGGACAGCAGGTGGCAAATGACATCCTGTAAGCCAGTGAGCATCAAGAGGAAGCCATGTGTCGGACATTATGCTCAGTGCCTTAGCTGTTTAGCTCTGAATCCTCACAAGCTCAAATCACAGACCCGAGTTATTAAACATGAACTCCACTAAGGTGGAGTCCATGCAGCTAGTAGAGAGTGAATTCTGGATTTGAAGCCCCGCAATCGGGACCCAGGGTCTGCAGTCTCAGCCCACCCACGGAGGCAGAAAGACCTCAGCAAGAACAGTTTTAGTGGACTAGTGCAATCTAGCCAATCTGCAGCACAGCCAGGAAGAGAGGAGAGAGAGAGAGAGAGAGAGAGAGAGAGAGAGAGAGAGAAGAAGTTCAACGGGCTGTGCTGTTCCCTTGGTCTGCCGAAACAAAGCTTTACAAACTGAGTTGCTGAAAACAATGCAAATTTTATTCTTACAATTCTAAAAAAAAAAAAATCCAAGTTCAAAAATGAAGGTACTGGCAGGGCTATACCCCATCCAGCGTCTCCAATGAAGGACCCTTCCTTGCCTCTTTCAGGTTCTGGCACCCCAACAACCTTTGGTTTCTGGCACCAAAACTCCATTCTATCTCACTCTCCATACGCACTCTTCCAGAGGACAAATGAAGTGTCCAAATGCCCTTCTTCTTATATGGACACTGGATTAAAACCTAATCTAATGACTTAACTGATTAAATCTGCAAAGATTCGGGACTTCAATGCAACTCTCTGAGTGAGAGGGACATAATTCATCCCAAATTGTCACTACGGGTTCCAGGGGAAGATTTTTAAAGACAAAGATGAGAAAGATGATTTACATGCTTTCTTAAAATAACATTTTATTAAGGATCCATTGGCAGGCCATGGTTCTTTCCAAATAAGCAGAAAATTTGATTTTCTGCATCCCAAGAAAGGCTTGCCAGGCCAAGCATATCGTTTTTAGTATTGTGTTTTGATTTAATGAGTGTGAGAGGGACGCAGCCTTCTAGCATTTGCCAAGAACACCGTGGTTCTATCATCTATCACTACTTCCCTAGCGCATGTCTGCCCTGATCAATAAGAAGGCAAAATCTATGCTGCAGCCCAGTTAACTCCCAGCCACACAGGCTGACAGAGGCGAACAGTCATGCAAATGCAGAAAGTGACCAAAACTTTGCATTGGTTACAATTTACCTTTTTTTTTGGGGGGGGGGAGGTTAGATGGATATTTTTCTTAAGTAGTTTGAACAATTGCTGCTTAGTACTCTCCTCATTTATAACATGGATGTGGTAGGGGAAGAAAGCAATTTGCAAGTAGTGCCAAATTGGCAAAAGGAAGTCAACCTAGAAGTACATGGTTGGTTGTGATAATCCACACACCTTTAAGCAAGAATTAGATATGCTTAAACAACATGAGTAAGGGGTGTATCAACCCAAAATATCAGGGTTACAATTTTGTCATAGGAGCTGTAGAGGTGGTTCAATAGGCAAGAACACTCACTATACAAGCATGAGGGCCAGAGTTTCATTCCGATGCATAAATACATTGTCTAATGGTCAGATCATATGAGGACTAGATCCATTGCCAGAGAGACACGAGGTACACAAAATAATACACACTATTGTCAAAACACTTGGTTACCTTCAAGAGCTAAAAGGTAAGTCTCTATCGCTAAATATACCACAGCCTGCAGCCACAGGACATCAAGTGACAATGCTGGAGCTGAGAGGGAAGCCAGTTCCCTCCTGGCTAGTCCTCACAGTGCTGTAAATGCTATGACAGTGACAGGGGATTAACAGTTGCCAACAGATTGAATAAGCAGGAGATCCTGCCAATTACAAAATCAACCAGGCAAGCAAGAAGTACACACTTGTGCAATAGTGGCACACAGCCAATGTAGGTAAACAACTGCTCACAGATTGGATATAAGTGGAGAACTCATATCTGGCTCTGGGAGCCAAGCCAGATTTCCTAGAACAGGAAACCAATAGGCTGCAGAGAGAACCTCCAATGGTCTCTGAAAAAGAGTGGATATACACATCAATATATCTCTCTAATAACTAGGCTTACCCCCTTTTATTCAAACTGTTCACACTTTTGGTTGGAGAATCTGTTCTATTTTACAGATGGAGAATACAGTGGAGAACAAGGACACATCAATACATCAAGAAGAGAGAGCTGACTGTCTACCAGGAGATGGGTCACCTCCACCTTATCTGCCCCAGCCCAAAGATATTACAGAGGAAGCGGTGACATGAATACTACTCTCATGGCTAGCCTGAAAACCAGTTCCAGGGAAATGGTAACAGACACCGTGTTCACTCAAACCTCATCTCACTCTCCATTAGAGAATATGTTTTCCTTTCTCAGAAAGCAGCGAGAGCCAAGAACAATCAAAATCTATCAACAAAACAAGAAATGATAGCTGACCCCCTGGCTGACCCACTTAGGAGATGCACATCACCCAGGGCCCAGGTGAAACTACAGAGGAACTGTTGAGAAGAGCAAGAGTGGTACTTCCATGAGAACATGCCTGAGAACTTGTGCCAGTGTGGGACACAGGGTTAAAGGAAAGTTGAGACTGGCCTGAAACCCCGAGTACCTCATCCTGAGATGGACAGGAGGTTTAGCTGTCTCCTTCCCTCCCCAAACCTCGAGCCACCTGACGGGCCCCAGCAAACCCAGATAAGTCCAGGCACTTCAAGGCCTGAGTTTATTGGCGTTCACATAATTCAGCTATAAGGTACTAACAAGCCCGGACAATGAGGAAGCTTGAAGGTCACAACTCCTCTACAGCCACCACCATCCGTTACATGCCTAAAGTCACATAACTCCTGCCACCTGGGGCTGAGAAAGTCCCCCTAACTTATCTATGCAAACCAGACATAGACAAGTTACTGGCCCCTACCAATCCTTTGATGAGACATCCACAGGCCACCTTGCCCCCACCAACCCCTTGCCACTTATGCCCCTGCCCCTCCTTTTCCCTCCTAAATAAAAACACCCTCCCAACCTAATAGACAAGCTATTCACTGCAATTGCCTCCCAAGGGTTCTTCCTCTCATCAGCTCACTGCTGTCCCTAGACTCTGTCCACCCCTCTGCATGGATGAACCAGGGTGTTACTGTACAATGACCTCCCAAGTAATCCATGGACAACATGCCAGGGTGATGGAGACAGACACTGAGGATACTCAAAATGTACGAAAGCAGAAATCCAGAAGCTGCTGAGAACTCAATACTAAAACAGACTTAAAACACACCCACCAAGGCTCAGGGAAATTTGGAGAAGAGGGGTCAGAAAGATTGTAAGAGCCACAGGATGGGAGGGAGTATCCAGAGGCATTGCCTCCCCCACATTGACTGACTGCTGCTCTCACAACTCATAACTCACAACCCCATGGTGAATACCAGCAATCCTACTGAGGAGGATCCTCAGGGTACCAATTCATGATTTGTTCACACAAAGTTTATACTTAATAATTTTTTTTAATTTTAAAAAGCAGAG
This sequence comes from Zapus hudsonius, assembly GCA_004024765.1. Lineage (NCBI taxonomy): Eukaryota > Metazoa > Chordata > Mammalia > Rodentia > Dipodidae > Zapus > Zapus hudsonius. Next base: position 27,680 of record PVHP010007097.1, read on the forward strand.
ATGCAGAGTCTACAGAGAAAGCAACAGTAAGTGAGATGCATATCCTGTCCACTAAGGCTCAGGGAACATTGCAGAAAGAGGGGGTGGAAAGACTACAAGAGCCTTAGGGTGGGTGGGATTAGCCTAAGGCACCATGTTTCCCCTCCTGGTCCCCACAATGAATGACAATAACCCCACTGAAGGAGACCCTAGGCAGAACTGGAGTAGGGGAGATGGGGTCTGAGGGTATAATCTTTTTATTAAAAAGCAATAATTAATATATATTTTATAACCATTTTATTAAAAAGCAATGAATAATATATATATTATATAAGCTTATTTTTATTATTTTCTTAACATTTTATTTATTTAGTTAGTTAGTTATTTGCAAGAAGAGAGAGAGAGAAGATAGACAGGCAGAGAGATAATGGGCACACCAGGGCCTCTAGCCTCTACAAACAAACTTTAGATGCATGTGCCACTTTATGCATCTGGCTTTATGTGGATACTGGGGGATCAAGCCTGGGTTGTTAGGCTTTTCAGACCAAGTGCCTTAACCACTGAGCCATCTCTTCAGCCTGATAATAATATGTTTAAAAGGCTGCAGCTGATGGTGTTGGAGTGCACTTGTAATACTAGTGTTTGGGAAGAGGAGGAGAGAAAATAAGAAGTTCAAGGACAGCCTAGCAAGTTTGAGGCCAACCTGGGCTACATAAAACCCTGTCTCAAAAAAGTGATGGGGACTCATTATGGACAATAAATATATATTAAAAAAAAAGTGATGGGGGAATGCTTTGAAGAGCTCAGCAAACTATTTTTAAACCACAGGAGAACTATAAAGTGAGGTCAGACTGGTGACTTTTTCATGAGGAAACTGAAAAGCAGTTGTACTGCATCCTACTTCCAAGTCCCATACCTTCATGTAGATCACTGAATATAAAATTTACCAAAAACATGAAATTTACATTATATTTTATTGATAATACATTATATTATATTGATGATATAATTACATTATATGGATGATTGAAATTGTCCACTGAGGATAAAACTATATATGTACTACAAGATGCATCTATGGTTTTAGAAACATCAAAATTTGAAGTCATTTGTATTAGAATCAAAGGAAAACACTATCAAAACTCACGCACTTCTGGGATTTCGTCCTCTTTCACCTGCTGCTTGCTCTTTGAGTTTTCTGAGGCATCAGTGCTACACTAAGAGAGGACATGCTACAGCCACAGAGAGGCTTTCTTTGTCTATGTGGATATTTTGCTCTGTAAGATTCACTCCCTTATTCAACCAAACTTCATTGAGGGTCTGATCCATGGTAGACCTTGTGGACTCCAAGAGGACCAGTGAACAAGCAGTCTTCGCCCTTATGGAACCTCCCATCTAGTGGGGAAGAAAGAGACCTGCTCCATTTAGAAATGCAAATGGGATTTAGTAGCTGGGTCAAGGGACAGACAACAGGCTAAAGCCATAGTCCCAGGAGACAAGTGGTAAAAGAAAAAAAAGTGAAGTGAGATCGTGAGAGGGGCATGTAGATGTACCTGTGTGTGATGGCCAATCTCTTTTGTCAACTTGACTGGGTCACCAAGGAGGCAAATCAGTCTCTGAGAGAGTTTCTCTACTAGGTTATTTGAGGTGAGAAGACCTCAAATAACTGTGGGCAGCACCAATCCATGGGCTGGGGTCCTAGACCAAATCAAAAGGAGAAAGAGAGCTGAGCATCAGCATTCTTCACTCTGCTTCCTGTGGATGCCACGTGACCAGCTGCTCTGTGTTCCTGTTGCCATGCCTTCCCCAACATGATGGAGCATTCTTCCTACAACTGTAAGCCAGAATAAACCTTTCCTCCCGACAGGCATTTTGTCACAACAAGGAAAGTCACTAATAGAGCACACAAGGTCAGTTAGCAACTCAAAGAAAGTGGTAGCCAAATGTCTGCACCAGCCTCTGGTCTTGGAGTACTCTGTGGTCATTCCTGCTGGTGGACAGAGCCAGAGATCTACCCAGCTACTGGGCATAATGCCAGAACTATAGATTTCATCCTTTTTTGAACATAACGCTTCATAAAATAACAACAAAACTGAAAGAAGTTATCTTACCCCTTTCAGCTAACCAAGCAGGTGCTTTGAGGAGCTAAAAGTCACTGTCTGGGAAAAAAAAATCACCTTTAGGAAAATACCTAAAAGAGAAATTGACATATAACTTCAAGGAAAAGAGACAGAATGAATAAATAAAGAAAGCATTGTGTTTTCCTTTGGAAAGAGCTCATGTTTCCTGGATCCCAACAGGTGGTCTGAGTGGCTTTTCTCTTCAGGATGATAGTGTGTGTGACATGGATGTTAGTGCACTAAGAGGAAGCAAGGCTATGAGGTGAGCACATGCTGAAGAAAGATCTGGAACAAGCTTTTCATTCTTTTCATTATTCACATTCCTGAAAGTGACTGCCTGAAAATTGATTACAAAAGTCAACTTTCCCCATCTGCAAACAGTGGGCTGGATTTTCATCAATCCCCGCCCCCAGAGAAAGCGCTTCAGTGGCTAATGCTTCCACATTAAAGGAAGCAGTAATGGGTCCATGATAAGCTCTACATACTGACTGCTCCTCACTGCCTGGAGTAACTGCTTCTACTTGAGGCACACTGTGGTCTTGAAAGATGTCTTTTGCTTCCCAGGATGCTGTGATCACTGTGACTATAATGATAAGATAGTATCACGTTTGCCTTTCTTGGCTGAAAATAAGACATTTTGCTAGCCTTAATGATGCCTGTCTGACAACCAATTCATTGGGGAAAGTGCCTAATGATTTGTTTCTGAGGGACACAGTGTAGATGCAGAGAACTAAGAAGAGACGGTGACAAGTTACAGTGAACAATCTAGCCTTTTTTCTCAGCCAGCAGATGAGGCATCACAAGGAAAGCCTACCACTTGAGTTTGAAATTATACAGCCCAAACAAAGTTGTCAGCTCTTATGTGATAAAGGATTCTAAAGATGGAGTCTAAAAGTCCCCTGGCTATCAGTTCAGGATCTATTTAAAGATATCAAAGAGCTACCTAGAAGATAAGCCAATTGCAACCCACTTTCTTCTTCCTACAGTTGCTGACACTTCCATGGAAACACTGCACTAACCATGTCTATTCATGCACAGAGCCAGGCAGCATCCATGCATTGCCGTGATTTGAATGAAAATGTTCCCGCAGGCTCATGTGTTGGAACAATTGGTCTCCGGCTGGTGGTGCTATTTGGGAAGACTATGGAAGCTTTTGGAAGTGAAGCCTTGCTGAAAGAAATGAGTCAGTGGGGGCGGCCTGGAGGTTTTATAGCCCAGCCTCACTCTGTTCACTCTCTCTGCTTCCTGATATGGACTGAATGCTAGCAGCCACTTCCTAGGGCTCCTGCCTCTATGCCTGCCTTGATGGCTGCATCCTCTCAAACTGTAAGCCAAACCCTTCCTCCCTCAAGCTGCTCTTTGTCAGGTTAGTTGGTCACAGTGATAAGAAAATAACTGATGCGTACATCCATTTATCTTATATTCACAGCCATCGCTTACTAATCTGTGTCATATACTGTGGCAGGCCACAGGAAATACAGAGATGAACAAAGTATGAATTTCCTGCCTTTAAGAACCACACAACCGGGCTGGAGAGATGGCTTAGCGGTTATGGCACTTGCTTCCAGTTTAGCCAGGCTTGGTGACGCACGCCTTTAATCCCAGCACTCGGGAGGCAGAGGTAGAGGTAGAGGATTGCCGTGAGTTCAAGGCCACCCTGAGACTACATAGTGAATTCCAGGTCAGCCTGAGCTAGAGCCAAACCCTACCTCGAAAAACCAAAAAAAAAGAAAAAAAACCCACACACACAACCAGGGCTGAGGAGATGGCTCAGTGGATAAAGCAACTACTGCTCAAGCATGAGTACTCAAGTTCGATCCCCAGACCCCAAGTTAAAAACAAAAGCCAGAAGTCCATAGAGGACTTGTGCTATCCCAGCACTCTGAAGTAGACAGAGAGATGGGAGGTGAAGACAAAAGAATGTTCCAGAAGCTTCTGACAAGCACAGAAAGAATCCAGAGCAGGAAACCCTACCTCAAATGAGGCGGACAGGAGAGGACTAACCTGAAAGTTGTCCTCTGACCTCCACACCTGCACTGTGGCACATATATACCCACACACAAATAAATAAATGATTACATTCAATTAATTATTTTACAAAAACGCTCACAACCTTGTAAGAAAGATGGACAATAAATCCAACAGAGTGAGCAATGACTGCAGAACTATGGACAAGTAGGCAATCAACTCCTAAGAATTCCCCCAAATTAGATGACATTTACATGGCTGTAGAATGAATGGGCGTCTCACAGGTAAGGGAAAAGTGGGATGGGAATCCAGGCAGAAAGGCTTGGCTGCAGAAAGTTTTAGAAACACTGAAAAGCATCACACACCCAGAATAAAAAGAATTTGGGGTGCCAGGGGTGCAAAGTGCACAAAGGACAGATGAAGTGCCATGAACATCTGTAACCTCAGCCTAGGGAGGAGCGGAGCTCAAAAATCAGCAAGAGACACTACATTAAGGAGGATCCGGCAGGTGAGTGATGGAGGGGGACACCCAGTGTTCTCCTCTGGCTTCCACAGGTGCATGCATGGAGTACCACACAGCACATATACCACACATACAAAAAAAAAAAAAAAAAAAACCTGTGGAGAGTCATAGACAGTGAAGGAATTTGACAATGGCTCCCCAAGCTATACCTTGACATAATGTGGCACCTTCTCAAATTCCATTTTACTTGAGCATTCACCCCAACTCCTCAATTCAGTCAGGTCCCCTCACTGTCTTCTGTTTCCTCTGATATGTCCCCTATGATTCTACCAATCTCTCTACCAGAATCACTTGTTTTGAGGAATTGTCTCCCCATCAGACAGGAAGTCCCAAAAGGGCCCCTTCTCTGCTGTGCTGCCCAAAGCCCAGCAAGTGTCTTACACAGTGTTAGGTGGCTCAGGACCATCGGATGGATGGATGGATGGATGGATGGATGGATGGATGGATGGATGGATGGATGGGTAGATGGATGGATGGATGGATGGATGGATGGATGGATGGATGGAAGGGTGGGTAGATGGATGGATGGATAGGTGGATGGAAGGGTGGGTGGATGGATGGATGAGTGGGTGGATGGATGGAGGGAGAGAGGGATGGGATGGTTCTCAGAATCAAGTTGTTTTCCTGAAGAGACTTATCCATTATAAAGCATATTATTTTATTAATTAACAACAATATGAACTGAAGGATTTGAGTTTGGAATGGGGAAGAAAATGGATGCAGCTGGAAATGATTATGTTAAGTGATATAAGTCAGACCCAGAAAGACTAGTATCACATGTTTTCTCTCATATGCAAAACCTAGATTTGTGTGTGTTTGAGAGAGAGAGAGAGAATTAAGAAAGGGAGTGTGAGAGAAGAGATGCAATGCTAAGACAGGGAAGGAAAGCAGAGGGTAATAGAAAACATGCGACATGAAAGCAGAGGGGAATACTTGGGGAAAGGGAGGGATCCAGTCAGAGGGGAGCGGGGGCCACGGAGAAGGCAGTGAGGGGGGCAGGGGACAAGTTAGAACAAAGTATAATGACATGTATGAAAATGCTATAATGAAACTCATTGTTTCATATGTTAGCTTTAAAAAATAACAATTTTAAAATGCAATAATCTGAGCAAAAGGATTTGGGGGAATGAGGTAAAATTTAAATGTCCAGTTAATTCTCAGCGACTACAGTTCCTTTCCCTTCTTGTCTAATAGAAGAAACCTTTTAGCCAGAGATTTCTGGGGTTTTAGTTGACTACAGCGCCACCTACTGCTAATTTTGAGGAAGTTCCATCTTTCACTTGCTAATTACGGGTGGGCCTGAAAGACCCCAGGGCATTCAAATGTCACCCAGTCATCATGTATGAAGATTCATACAATTATCTCCATTTGACAGAGAGAATATTTCAGTGTTTACTTAATTAACATATCCCATTTGGGACAGAACCCAAAATAGCCCTACCTGGCTGTAACACCCCTCCTGGGAGCCTGGCACACAGAGGAAATTAATCGTGAATTTGGCTCCTCTTTATCTGAATACCACCTTTATATCTATATTTGACTTTGTGAAATTCCCACCTCTCTGGAAATCTGTCCCATTAAAAAAGTGGCGACTCCAAACTAAATAAAAAGAGCCAGAAATCTAGAATAACATCTAGAAACATCTTTGCACCATTTTCCTTTTACAAAAATAGCAGCATAAGCTTAATTTTTAGTGTCTCTTGTTTACTTAAGCAGTCGCTCCAACACTGGGGTGGGGGATGTTGGCTCAATGATTACTTGCATTGCAAGCCCCGCCCCAAAAACAAAAAATAAGTAAATAATTGTTAAAGAAATTTCTTTGGAGCAGTGTTGATTGTGATTACAATCAAACACATCCTCCCACTCTGGTGTATATATATTCATATTCAAGACACAGAGGAACTAAGGGGGGGGATAGCTCCCTAGGTCTAAGAGTCATCTGTCTGCCTTTTTCAACAAAGCACCTGCTGTCCACTGTTTTGCATATCCACTTCAACTAAGAACTGTAATTTGGGGCTGGAGAGATGGCTCAGCGGTTAAGGCATTTGCCTCCAGTGCCTAAGGTCTCAGGTTCAATTCCCCAGTACCCATATATGCCAGACCCACAAGGTGGTGGCCCTGGTGCTCTCTTCCCCCCCTCCCCTCTCTCTCTCTATTTCTCTGCTTGAAAATAAATTTAAAAAAATTTTTTTTAAAAAAGAACTGTAATTTGTACTGCTATTTTCAGACTTAAAGAGCAATCCAGAAGTGTCCAAACACAGCAACAGACACCAAACTTGCTTAACAGCCTCAACCACATACTTAGGAAAAACATGTGGATTGTACATCTAAAACTAGTGGATTTTATGACACCTAAATCCTAGCTCCATAAACAGTCTTGTTTGGTTTTTATAAAGAAGGAAAGAGAGAAGAAATCTTTGGGAAATGGCAGGAGGGAGGTGGACCTGAGGGCTGAAACCAAGAAGTGCTAGAATGAGAGTGACAAGTGAGCCCTGCAGCTGTGACAGAGTCCTAGGGAAGGTGATAGAGGAAGGCAGGCCAGACAAAGGGGAACTGGAAAGAATACTTCCTGGATGTTCACAGGAGTTACTAAGGAAAAACCACCTGTTGGCACCTGTCAACAAGCTGCCCAGCCAAGAATCTCATTGTTGGGGCTGTGGAGAAGGCCCAGGTGGATAAAACTGGACATGGTGGCAGGTGTCGATAATCCCTGCATACCATTCCCGAGATGGGAGGCAGAGATAGAAGAATCAGCCAGAAGCTTGTGGGCCAGCTAGGTATGCAATGGCATACAGATATGAAAATTCACACACAAACATAAACATACATCATACACTTCCAAAAGATCAAAGAAAAATCCTCCTGCGGAACTCAGAATTCAGCCTCTCTGTCTGCCCATCAGGACCACTGACTTTGCTTGTCTTGTGCACTCAGCAGCAGGGACATCAGCCCATGCCATCATCTTGCTTCATCCCCCCTCTGAAGGCGTGTCACACCAAGGACAAGGTCCCAGTTCAGTCCAGCCCTGGAAGGATCACACACACACGGATGTAACAAGCATTTGGTGGACATGCAGGGCCAGGGAACACTGAAGAGAAGAAGAGCCCCTGAGCTACACTCACATTGGGTGGTGAGTGACACACTACTTACTAAAGGTTTCTTGTTATCTTTAAGGATGGGTAAATTTAAGATTCCCAAGAGTAAGGACTGAGGCAACAAGGTTTCAGATGAAATGAAAAAGAATTAGAAGCCAGATGTGGTGGTGCACAGCTGTAATCTCAGTACTCAGAAGGTCGAGACAGAGGATTGCCATCAGTTCCAGGCCAGCTAAGTATACATAGTAAGATCCTGTCACAAAACAGCAAGGAGGAAGAGAGAGGAGAGAAAAGAGGGGATATATTTGCCTCCAAGAATACTCTGTGTGGATAGTGTTCTAACTTTCACAGAGCGGAGCTAGGGTTCAAAGAAGTTATAAACTATTCTCAGAGTCACAGAACCAGGGAGTGTTATTATCGGGATTTCAATTAACAAACTTTTCACTCTACAGCTCATCCTACTCTGAGAAGAGATGGACATCTCCTGTTACAGTTCAGCTACTAGTTCTGGCTTGATTAGATTCACATCGCCTCCTCTCTCTCCTTGATGTTCAGGAAGAAAAGTCATTTCCCTTGCGAGAGAAGGAAAAGCTGCTCTGGTCAGTGGCTAGGGTTTCCTGTTGCTGCTACGTGTGTCACTGGGAACTGCATGGGACTTTGCTTTGCATTCACTCGTTAATTTGAATTTGTAACGACTGTTCATATCCGCACTTGCCAGAACCTAGGAGCCATTACTTTGTTGCTTTCCATTTCCACATTTCTCTGATACTTTACTCCTGGCTTTCACTAAGGAGTGGCCACCTTCCCATACTCACGTCCTTGATTGCTTATTTGATGCATTGGACTTAAGATGCCCTTCTGTAGTGACCACTACTCACTGTTATCTTCCTAATTTATAGAACCCTAACTCTGTACATATAGCCCCCTCCTTGGTATAGAAGAGGATCCTGACTGGCCTATACTAGATATCAGCACACTCTTTGTAAATATTGATAGTAGATATTTTACATCTGTGATGTTGTAAAGTAAACACAGCCATAGACAGTAAGTAAACCAAGAGACCTGGCTGGATTCCAGTAAATCTGTATATGACAGGCATTAGGCTAGATTTGACCCACAGTTTGTTCTTTGCTGACCCCTGGCATAAGCCAATGGACTTTCATTTGTCTTAGTACTGATGGGCTTCAACGTGGGTGTATGATACAACCACAGCCAGGGCAAGGGAGGGAAGGTCTCTGAGCAGATTCGTGAAAAGTCTTTCTTCTTTAAAAGATTATAAAGAAGAGATAAAATCCTCTCTTCTTCTGGACATCATCACATCTGGATGTGATTCCAGGATATGTTGCAGTCATTTTGAGACCTGCAGCCTACTAAACTGCAAATGGGGACTAATGATACCTACCACTGAAACCTACATGATGCCAGGTACTTAGCAGGTGGGCCTAGGGCTAGCACTCAAGAAATGAAAGCTGTTACTTCTACACTTACTATATATTTAATCAATTGTAAAAATCATATGGAAAGGTAGGCATTTAATAATAATAAAAAAAAACTTTCTGAATTAGTATGTGCTTGGAATTTTTTTCCCCAAGAGCAAGGTTGGATTTGCCCCTCTCCAGCTCCACTCTGATGGAGACTGTCTCTAAAAGGAAAGGAGATGGGGCTTGGCTCCTTTCACACTTTTCCCTAAACTCCACACTTCCTAGAAGCCAAAACAGGATTGACTGCATGAGACAGACGGGATTTGACCTTCTAGTTGAGAGGGACAGTTCCTCCATCACTCCCCTGCGGTAGGGACAGCCAGTCAGGTGGTTTTCCTGAGCAGCAGCCCCTCTGCTCTGTTCAGCACTCCTGGGCTAACAATCATTTACCAGTAGCCAAGTAAGTTTTCCCCAGTTTTACCTTCCTTGAGAATATGTGTCTGCATGCAGAACCCAGAAACCTTGTCCTCACCAAGTCAGCTGGACTTCGGGTAGGTCACACTCACTACAACCACCACTTCCCCTTCACCATCCAACTCAGCTAAGTAAGTACCTCTCACAAACAGAAGGTGAATGGACAGAAAATGAATCCATTCCAGGCTGAGGCATTCTGGGCCACCTTCACTAATGTCTTTTTTCATTCTGCCTCCTGGTTGGATAGAGAGAATCCAATGACGTTGCTTAGGCCTGACACATTAGGAGGTGAGAAGATAAGCGAGGAACAGTGGGCCACAAAGAAGGAAAGAAATGCATTTATTGAGCATTTATTGAGCCATGGAGAGAGAGCTCAGAACTATTTGCTATAGCCCCCAACCTTTCCAGACACATGCATTCCTACCTCATCAAAGAGCATCATTCAACTTTTTTAGCTAAAAAACTATTCTTTCAAGTAAATGCTTCAAAATAAAATTTTACTTGAACATGTAATTATTATTGTTTTATTTTTTGTTTGCATGTGTGTGTGTGTGTGTGTGTGTGTGTGTGTGTGTGTGTGTGTGTGTGGTTTGAATCAGATGTCCTCATAAACTCTTGTATTTTGGATGCTTGGTCCCCAACTGATGGCAACTTGGGAGGTGGAGCCTTGCTGGAGGAGGTGTGTCACTGGGGCTGGACCTTGAGGTTTATTAACAACTAGCTCGCCAGTGTTCAGCTCACTCTCCTGCTTCTACTTTTCACCTGCTGTGGCAGAGGTGATGCCCAGCTTCTGCTAATGCTGTTTTCCTCCTGCCATCATGGAGCTTCCCCTTGAGACAGTAAGCCAAAATAAGACCTTCTTCCCATCAGCTGCTTTCAGTCAGCTGCTTTGTCCCAGCATGAGAAGGTAACTGCAACAATGTGTGGATGTGGATGTGCGCATGCCTGTCACGGGGCGTGTATGGAGAGGTCAGAGGACAATGTCAGTGCTCTCTTCTTCTACCTTCTTTGCAGCAGGTTCTCCCTTGCCACTAGGGTTACAGATGCATGTACCACCTGGCATCTGGCTTCATGGGCACTAGACAGGATCAAACTTGGGTCAGCAGGCTTGCAAACAGGTGCCTTTAACCATGGAGAAATCTCCCAGTGCCCCTTTCATTATTTCTGGACTACTTTACAGCTCATTAAGTTGTAGATGACTGAAACCATCACCAATAATTCTCTAGACAAGCGAGCTGAAAATTTAGCAATGGGACGGCCCTGGGGAAGCCATAGCTTTGCAGCTCTCATTCACTTCAACAGTTCCTCACTCCATGTCAATTCATGGTTCTTTGATAACTCCTTTGAGTTTGTTGTGGTCCCTGGTTCCTTAATTAATTAATGAGTTAGAGAAAATCTTTGACATATGTTCATTTTATATCTGTGTGACAGTCATGACCATATCTTCTTTTAAAATTTAACTTTTAGCAAGTGTAAATTATTAATGGGCACTCAAAAAGTCATTTAACCAAGGTCTTAAAGCAATAGTGCATTTATACAGAGAGGATTTAAAAAAGCATGAGGCCTCTCTGGAGGTCCTAGGAAGGTGTGAGCTGGACTCAAAGGAAAGCAGGGTGAGAGTTATGGCTGTGAAGAAGGGCAGAAGGGCCTGCAGGCTTCCACTGAGAACTTGTTTGGAGGTTCTAGCAGGGGAGCGCAGCTATTCCTATACCCTTGACTGAAGACCGGTCCTCCTCTATTCAGGGAAGGTCATCCTCTTCGACCAAGCGCGCAGCTTTGGGAGGGACGCACATGGAGCGGTGAGGGAGGAAGGGGACACCCGCCTAGCCAGCCAGATCAGCCGAATCAACCCTGGCGATCAATGGGGTGACAGATGTCGCAGCCAGATTGCCCTCACATCCGAAAGTGAATTTTTTTTTGAGGTAGGGTCTCCCTCTAGTCCAGGCTGCTGACCTGGAATTCACTATGTAATCTCAGGGTGGCCTTGAGTTCATGGTGATCCTCCTACCTCTGCCTCCTGAGTGCTGGGATTAAAGGTGTGCGTCACCACACCCTGCAAGCTTCCACTGAAAACAAACTTTCCACATCAGAATTTGTTTTGTGCTTATACTTCCTTTTATTAGTGGATGAAATATGTGAGTTGTCTTTCTCTCCCTGTGTGATTTCCATGGTTGGCCCTGAGCAGTCAGAGCTAAAGAATCACACATCACCTTTACTCTGTGCATGACACACACCCCCACACACACACACACACTGCTCTCCTGCTTCCCACATGGCAGATTCCCAAAGCCTTGGTCCTGCAGAAAGTGCAAGACTTTATCAGGCTTGTGATAAACGAACCCAGGGAGTAGCTGCCCAGAGTTTAAGGCCAATTTCACTTTAAACCTTCTGCAGCTGGAAGCCACTGAGGTTACTTCGGGTATCTACCCCCAAGGATTCATCCAATCCTCCTTGTTCTGAATAATCACTAGTGTCTCAAGAGGAACAGCTTGAAAATTCAAGTCCCATTCATTTCAAAAATATTTCAACCCTGCAGAGAAACTTAGACTTGGAAGACATAAGTGAAAATCTTTATAGTGGTGAGCTCTCATTCACCTTAAATTCCTTCCCTGGGTCTTAATAACCTGTTCACATGAACCAACTGGGACCTTTGGCAAACCACAGACCTCTATCTGGTTCCAGATTCTGTGAAGGAGTCTTTCTGGGTGGTAGAAAAGCAGAAGACTCTGAGAAGGAGAAGCTGAACCCTGCAGTTATCAATTATCAAATGCTGGAATGGAATGAGAAAGATCACTGGCTGATCTCTACCTAACCAGATCAGGAGGCTTAGCTGTTTTCTCTGGTGCTAACTGGAAAAAGGGGACAATGACTTAGTGGCTCTGGGTTCCAAATTATAAAAGTGAAGTGCATTCTTTCTGGAATCCAAGCATAAGGAAATCAAATTAAATTTGGTAGACTTAAAATACTCCAGTTTCTAGCCAGACACGGTGGTGCACGACTTTGATCCCAGCACTCAGGAGGCAGAGGTAGGAAGATCACTGTGAGTCCCAGGCTACCCTGAAACTGCATAGTGAATTTCAGGTCAGCCTGGGCTGGAGCAAGACCCTGCCTCAAAAAAAAAATCCAGACTCTAAATACAGTGGCCCCAATAGCATTTCATTAAGCTAATCACCTTAATTAATACCATATAACCTCAAATCAAGAGATAAGGACAGTTTCACCCACCTTCTCAAGTTTGTTTTAATATACTTAGAGGCTTTTTAATACCATCTTCATTTACTTTCTATTTTTCAAAGAGAACAATTTGAACTGAATTTCTTCCTTGGTGAAAATTTTCCCAGTTCTCCTAATATTTCTTCTTATTTAATTGCCATAAGAGCTTGTTTGGATGTTTTCACATCTTAATAATTCCCCAGCTGATCCTGCAAAGTGCATACTGATTACAAAGAAATCAGTTCCTAGCATTTTGCCTGGATGTAATGTGCCATATTAATGTTTTTATTAACTCTGGCTGATAAGGAGATTATTTTCTGGCTTAAATCCAGAACTCCTTTTGCAGCTCTCCAAAGGAAAAGTGACTGCTGAATTTTCAAGGAAGAAATGCATTCCTAATAAAAGAAATATGATTCTTATTTGAGTTCTCTAATTCAATATAATTTCATTATGAAAATACAGATAAAGGATTCAACTTCAGGAATATAGTGAGTCAATCATCTCACACAAATGATTAAGAGAAATAAAAGATGAATATTTTAGAGCTAAGATATTTGTGTTTGGGTTTCCAGAAAGATTTTCCTAATCAACAAGTCCAAATTTATTTTTAGAGAATCTTTGATACGAAAAAAAAAAAAAAAGGTCTAGAGGGCTGGTTGGGCATGGTGGCCACCTGTAATCCCAGTGCTCAGGAGATGAAGACTGGAGATCGCAGGGGCAAACTGGTTAGCTAGGCTAGCCAAGTGAGTGAGCTCAGAGCTCAGGTAAGAGACGGCGTTTCTTTAAACTAAAGAAGAGAGAGACAGCCGGGCGTGGTGGCGCACGCCTTTAATCCCAGCACTCGGGAGGCAGAGGTAGGAGGATTGCCGTGAGTTCAAGGCCACCCTGAGACTACATAGTGAATTCCAAGTCAGCCTGGGCTAGAGTGAGACCCTACCTTGAAAAACCAAAGAAGAAGAAGAAGAAAAAGAAGAAGAAGAAGAAGAAGAAGAAGAAGAAGAAGAAGAAGAAGAAGAAGAAGAAGAAGAAGAGAGACAGAAAATGTGGTGGTTTGAATGTAGATGATCCCCCATAGATTCACAGCGTGTAAAGTTAGTTCCCAGTTGGTGGTGCTGTTTGTGGAGCCTTTAGGAGGTAGAGCCTTGCTCAGGGAGATGTGTTGCTGGGGTCCCAGCCCCTCCCCCTGTGTGGTGCTTTTGAACTGTTCTACTTTTCTCCGTGCTGGTGTGAAGATATGATGTCAGCTGCCTGTTCCTGCCATTCTCACCTTGTTAGGATAGAAACTTCTCCTCGAATTGTAAACTGAAATAAACCCTTTCCTTCTATAAGCTGCTTCTAGTGGGGTATTTGGACCCAGAAACAAGACAACTACTTCAGAGGAAGATGCCCAACATCAACCTCTAACCTCCACATGTGCATGCATATGCATTCAGGCACCACCACACATATATGCACACATAAACATTCCAACACACATGCTTGCCACACACATAATACATGCAAAAAAAATGAACCAATGTCTAGAACCCTCCAAGGTTCAGAGACCATTACAAAAGATGTGGCAGAAAGAATGAGAGCCAAAGGAAGAGGAGGAGTACTTGCAATGCTGTCTTCCAGACTCATAGTGCCCATGGCACTTCATGACCTCACAGAGGCTACACAAGACCTGCATAATAGGCAAAGAAAATAAGGCATCAAAATAGAACAGGAGCTAGTAGAAAATAAGGAATTTATTTGAGTGGGGACAGGGGAGAAGGAAAGAAAGGGTGGTGGGAGGGAACTATGATCATGATATATGTATGTATGTATGTATATAGATGAAGGTTATTAATAAAAGCTTTTTTAAAATAAAAAAGACCAGATGTGATGGCTCATGCCTGTAATCCTAGCACTGTGGAGTTGAAGCAGGAGAATCAGAAGTTCAAATTTAGGCTGGAGGTGGCTCATTTCTTAAAGGCACTTGCTTACAAAGCCTGATCGGTCACATTGGATTCCCCAGTACCCATATAAAGCCAGATACACAAAGTGGCATATGCATCTGTGGTTTATTTATAGTGGTAGGAGGCCCTGGTGTTGTGTGTTTTCTCTGTCTCTCTCTCTGTCTCTCTCTCCCTCTCTCTCTCTCTCTCTCACACACACACACACACTAGTAAATAATTTTTTTTAAGTTCAAAGTCATCTTTAGCTATATAGCAAGTTTGAGTCCAGCCTAGGATACATGACAACCAATATTTCCAAAAATAATCTAAAATTTTAAATTATGCTCTTAAAAAAAACTTTCTTCAAAACGCTCTCCTGGGCTTGAGAGATTGCTCCGTGATTGGGGGTGCTTGTTTGCAAAGACTGTCAAGCAGGGTTTGATTCCTCAGCACCCACATAATGCCAGATACACAGTGACACATGCATCTGGAGTTCATTTGCAGTGGCAGAGGCCCTGCCACTTGTTCTCTCTCTCTCTCTCTCGCTCTCGCTCTCGCTCTCGCTCTCGCTCTGACTCTCACTCTCTCTTCTCTCTCTCTCTCTCTTGCTCTTGCTCTCGCTCTCACTCTCTCTGTCTGTTTTCTCATAGAGAAATAAATAAATAAATAATATTTTAAATGTTTGAGTAAGTTCAATAGCGGGAATCCAAAACAGTTAAATCAGGTAAATTTCTATGGCATTGTTAAACCTGGCATTAGTAATAAATGTTACAGAGTCTTCAATGTCTGCTCAGTAACACTTTCCCAGGAATCAAACTAAAGACAACACCCAACCCCACCCAAAAGCCACTGAGACAGAGGCGATGAAGTGTCCCATCCCTCATCCTAGCCAAGGAAATTTCAGGCCCAGAGTCTCCCAGCTGGAAGACAGCCCCTTCTGAGCAATCCGCAGTAGTCAGCATTGGGTACTAGATGCTATGAGGTTCCCATAGAGAAGGAGCCAACTGAGATGGTACAAATGGAAGTTAAGTAATACTGGCAATAACTACTGGAAGTTTCTAAAGGGGGATACAATGTGAGTTGGCATTCCCAAGAAAGGCTTCAGCCAGATCTAGGTGTGGGTAGATAAGAAGGGAGGTAGACCATTCCAGGAAAGTAGTGTGAGACAAAAACCACAGCATCAGGAAAGTTTCATGTTTCTGATGATATTGACTATGGCCCAATTAAGGTGGAGGCCTCGGATTAAGTAATCCGGAGAAACCTGGCAGGAAGTCAGGAGGTGGGAGTCCTTGCATACTCAGTGCAACAGGAGGTAAATACTAAATGAAAGGCTTCGATCCTTGAGCTGCTGAAGCTAAATAACTCTTCTTCATTTGAACATTTAATCTTTCCTTCACTTCTGCTGCATTGTTTTTTGTAATTTATACTATCAATCCTTTGAATTTCAAAATGGTCTCTAGCATCCTGAGACAAGTGTAACGGTTCTTTTAGGTGATCACACAGAACCCACTACTTTAGGACAGCCACTGGGAACCTCAGCAGCGGGAACCCAGACGGCCGAAAGATGATTATTTAAACCATCACGCTTCATTTTCCTTCAGGCTTTACACCCGAGGGAGTTCATGGCATGCTCAGTAGAGTGTGCACACAGGTAGCCATGGCTGCCGCACCACCTTAGCAACACTGGATCCAGGGCTATGAATCAGAGACTTAGGGCTGGGCATGGAGCTCAGATGGTAGCGTGCTTGCCTAGCATGCACAAAGCACTGGGTTCAACATAAACCAGGCAGGGTTCCATGCCTGAAATCCAGCACTTCAAAGATGAAGGTCATCCTCAATATATCAAGTTCAAGGCCAGCCTAGGATATCATCTAAAGAAAAATATTTTGTTGCTGTTTTGTGTTTCTAAGACTCAGACTTGACTTTATGCTATTGTTTCTCAAAAGTAAACCTCGGGGAAGAAGGGATTTTATGGCAACTCCACAGCTGGTGTGGGCAAAGTTGACAGTGTTCATGCGAATGACCTGAGCTCCTTCATTCCAACAAGCTACAATTTGTGCTGTCTGAGATTCTTGGAGATAGTGACATGTCAGTCAAAAAGAAAATTAAAAACATAGGACACAAAACTATTTGCTCTAATTCAGTGGGGAGGAGGAAGTGATGTGGGGATAGTCTCACTATGTAGCCCAGGCTGGCTTCAAACTATTGCTGATCTTTCCACCCCAGTGCAGCATTGCAGGGGTGAACCACCAAGTCTGGCTCATGTCATCAACTCTCTCTTTTGAAATACCTTAACATATCTTAAGTTAAAGAAAACCAATAATTTAGTAAAACCAACATCCAGAACTGTTCATCAGATGTCCCATGAATCTTAAAAGGAATCTTAAAAGCTCCGTTCAGGGAAGTACCCAGCTTTTCTTGGTCTCATGGTCTTTATTCTGACTTCCGGTGCTAATGACGTGCTGGTTTGCAGTCCTCCGGTACACATCTGGGAACACAGTGGGGACAAGCAGCAGGAAGAAAGTCTATTCTTTTTGGTATGTTTACCCTTTTTATAGTCACCTCGTGCTGAAGAGAGGACTCAGAGCTTCTACAAGAATAGCTACAACACACTGGGATAAAAATAAATGGAAAATTCACAAAATAAGAGCACTGAAAACCTAACTAAAATCCTGTGCTTGTTGACTATTTGACTAAAGACATATAGAAATCCCAAAGTACTACAAACCTAGGAATAGCCCACAGCTCACAGGGAAAGATCTATGAAGAAATGCTATCTTGTAGGCTTGAATTGGAGGGCATCCTCCCCCTGATGACCCATAGGCTTTATGTGTTCCTGCTCTTGATACAGGAGCAGGCACCAGAGTGTCTTACCTAATGTGCTAAAGTCCTCTGCTTCTCCTATCTAGGAACAATGATTCAAGGCCTCCCAAGGAGGAGTGAATAGCACTGCACTCTACTTGGGTACTGTCACTGGGACTGGAAGGACTCACAGGCATCTGGCAGATACACCCAATCCCAGACAACCCTCCATTTGCTTTCCAGGAAAATGAAAGATTGAACATTGTTGAAGTCAGTTTCGCATTGCTAACACAAAGCACCCAACCAAAAGCAGTTTAGAGAAGAAAAGGGTTTATTTTGGCTTAAAGACTCAAGGGGAAGCCCCATGATGGCAGGGGAAAATGTGACATGGGCAGAGGCTGGACATCACCTCGTGGCCAACATTAGGTGCCTACAACGGCAGCAGAAGGGTGCACCAAACACTGGAATGGGGAAGCTGGCTATAACACCCATGAGCTCACCCCCAACAATACACCTCCAACAAGGTTCTAATTCCAAAACTGCCATCAGCTTGGGGACCTAGTATTCAGAACACATGAGTTTATGGGGGACATCCAATTCAAACCACCAAACACTGACTTTAAGTCTGATCTCTGTGTGACTTATGAAGTTCTCACACATAAAATATCATTAAAAGCAATATAAGTCTACACTATGTGGGTTCCATTCATAGTATAAAGAAACACTCTAAAATCCTCGTTCCCAAGTCCCTATATAACCAGAAGCTGCCTCCTGTGAGGGTACAACCAGTGATACTGGCTAGGACAATTATCCTGAGGTGTGAGATCCAGAGATCAGGAATTGTGGAGCTCTCTAGTAAGAGTGGAATCCAGTGATCAGGATTTGTGGAGCTCTCTAGGTGAGGATGGGATCCAGAGATCAGGATTTGTGGAGCTCTCTAGGTGAGGGTGGATCCAGAGATCAGGATTTGCGGAGCTCTCTAGGTGAGGATGGGATCCAGTGATCAGGATTTGTGGAGCTCTCGAGGTGAGGGTGGGATCCAGAGATCAGGATTTGTGGAGCTCTCTAGGTGAGGGTGGATCCAGAGATCAGGATTTGCGGAGCTCTCTAGGTGAGGATGGGATCCAGTGATCAGGATTTGTGGAGCTCTCGAGGTGAGGGTGGGATCCAGAGATCAGGAATTGTGGAGCTCTCTAGGTGAGGGTGGACCCAGTGATCAGGATTTGTGGAGCTCTCGAGGTGAGGGTGGGATCCAGAGATCAGGAATTGTGGAGCTCTCTAGGTGAGGGTGAGATCCAATGATCAGGATTTGTGGAGCTCTCTAGGTGACGGAGGACCCCTGCTGAGATTGGACTGTCTCTTGTCTCCTTCTCATTCCATACACATGTTTAATTATGTCAGCCCTGGCAGCTTCCAGAGCAATCTTTTAAGCCACAGTTTAATGCGTCCCTCATCAAAAGTCACCGACATTTGTTGTGATGAAATGTTTGGTATCCCCCCCCCACCTGGAAGGCATCTCTTCCTGGCTGCAGTACATACTACACTATATTCATGTAAACTGCTCCGTGTTTTACATGAATAGGAAGGTGGGTGATGGGAGGAAGAGAGTGCTGGTGCGTTTTAAGGCTGTCTGAGTCCCTTGCAGTCAAGCACTCTATCCTTAACATTTGCTTATTGATTTTCATGGTCCATTGCTATGTGATATGCAGGTTTGGGGTGGGGGACTGAAGACAGCTATAATAATTCTGTACTAAACTGACTCTTGCAAATCTAAGGAACATCAATTAAACTAAATCCAGGGGAGAAAGAGAATAATGTCACCTTCAAGCTCTCACCCAGAACTTATGAACTCAACACAAGATAGCAGGGGCTGGGAGGTGGCTCAGAAGGTAAGAGCACCATCCCCTGGAGCCACATAAAAATCCAGGCCTGGCAGCTCACGCCTGTAACTATAGCACTGAGAGGGGAGAGACATAAGGGTCACCTATTAGTCTAACAGGAAAATGAAGAGGATAAAGTGTAATGAGAAACTGTCTCGGGGGAATAAGAAAGAATTGCGAGAGGACACTGGACATCTTCCTCTGGCCTCCACACTTGGGGTGGGGGACACATATGCACAGGCATGCTTTAAACACACACATTCCACATACTACACAACCAAAATAATATAAAAGAAAGATACTAGTTTAGATGAACCATGGGATCCTTGGAGGATAGACGACACACCGATAAGTGTCTAAAGTAAGACATGAACACAGAAAACTCAACAGAAATCATCAGTGTGCATCCATTCCACCAGCCATTCTCCCCCTGCCAATGAGTGCTGGAAAACAGGCATGTGGCTTAATCCTGACCTATTAGGAGCAAGGTGAATTCTATTGGAAGCAGAGCTCTCTGCTTCCACAGCAATGTGTATGTGACGATGTGGACGACAGAATTCCAGAGAACTAAAGACTGAAGCTACTGCTCTGCATTAGAAAGTTATCTACATTTTCTTTTTTAATATTTCATTTATTTACATATTTGCGAGCAAAGAGGGGGAAAGAGAGAGAAGAGAGAGAGAGAGAGAGAAAATAGGCATGTCAGGACCTCTTGCCACTGCAAACTCCAGATGCATGCATCAGTTTGTGCACCTGGCTTTTCGTGGGTATTGGGGAATCAAGCCCAGGCTGTTGGGGATTGCAAGCAAGCATCTTTAACTGCTGAGCCATCTCTCCAGCCCCCTACCTACATATTTTGCTCTTGTTCCTTCACAGGAAATGAGACTATAATCTATGCAGAGTTTGCATTTTATTTTTAGCCAATCTTAACTACCCACCTCAATCTGTTCATTTTTCAAAAGAATGATAGGGGCTTTACCATTTGCTCTGCGACATCATTCATATCATAAAAGTGGATGTGGGGTCTATAAATAAAGCAACCCACTTTGAAATAGGAATGAAGCAGACACCCAGTTAAAGTATTATTTTAATAAATGTGATTACTTTATAAAAGGACTCCATGTTTGTATTTTCACTGATTCATTGTAAAGAAAGTAGACAACAGTACTCAATTCTGCCTACAGTTTTCCTTTCAAAATAACAGTGCTTGGTAAATATTTATTTAAATCTGGATTGGTTTGTAACTGCTACTGAAAAAAATTTACCACAAACTACTGGCTTAAAATACCACACACTTAATCATCTCACAGCCCTACAGGTCAGAAGTCTGGAATGGGTGGGACTGGGCTAAAATGAATGTTGGCAGGGCTGAGTTTTTTCTTAGGGGTCTAGAAATGACCCCAGTTCAGTTCAATTCCCCAGTACCCATGTAAAGCCAGATGAACAAAGTGGCATCTGGAATTCAATTGCAGCAGCTGGAAGCCCTGGAATGCTTTTCCTCTCTCTCTCTCTTCAAATGAATTTTTAAAATATTTAAAACAGAAAAAAAACAAAAAACCTGTTTAAGCCAGGTGTGGTGGTACACTCCTTTAATCCGAGGACTTGAGAGGCAGAGGTAGGACAATCTCTATGAGTTCCAGGCCAGCCTGAGACCACATAGTGAATTCCAGGGCAGCCTGGGCTAAAGCAAGACCCTACCTCAAAAAAAAATCCACAACAAAAGAAAAAAAATTGTTTGTATAAAGAAGAGCATTTCAAAATTCTCACTTGTTCACAAACTACTGTAAATGTTATTTTGTGTTTGATATTCTGAAATTATATTTTAGGGCAGGAGAAATGACTCAGCGGTTAAGGTGCTTGCCTAAAATTCTATTTTTAAACCTTTATAAGCTTTTAGAAACTTTCTGTAGCAGACTTTAAAGCAACCAGCGTCCAATGCCTGCCTCATCTGCTCAGAAAACAATTAGACATGCATGTGAAGTGACACCCTCTGCCAGGGCTCTGGAAGGCCACCCTTCACTATGCATATTCCACAGGAAATCCCAGCTACACTTCAATTACTATTTTTATGCCAAGCTACAGGGTGATAATCCCAGAACAACATCCAGAAAAAGTCCCAAACCAACACTGAAGTTTTGAATGAAAATCCCCCCAAACTGGCTATATGACCCAAAGTTCATGTCTGCCACACCAAAGAATAAGCAGGTAGAGTGGTTAAAGCCTAAGCTAAGTTTAGAGAGGGATTGACCCCACCCCAGGGAATGAGCCTGGCATTCAGAGTTTACTAGTATCCTCCTCTGACAGGGGGGAAAGAAACAGGCTGGGGACGTCATCATGGCAGGAAAGGATGGTCTTGCACCCTGAGTCTCTCACAGCAAGCAGGGGTAAGAGCGAGCAGGGGGGAAGGGGCTGTCTAGACACATGACTGCTGAGGTGAGATTGTGTTTACAATGAACAGACCAGTCCTGGCACACCTGACTGCTCACCTAGTACCAAAGCAAGAACTTCTCCTGAGGAACACATTCTAACAGGATGAAGGGTGATAAAACATATCATTTACCTATCCCAACCTATTCGTGCTGTTGGTTATATGTGTATCTCTCCCATCTGGAAGCCCAACCAAGCTGCCTTCCAGCTGGAAAGGCAAAACAGAGCTCCTTTCAAAACGCATAGCCTCCATCTGTGGACCCCCCGGACCGTTCCAGCAATCCCACAGAAGATAGTCCTCAGTGGACTGGGGACAGGGAGGAGGGAAATGGGGGTACCAACATAAGACTTGCTCATACAATGCTTCTAATTATTAACTGAAAGAAATTAATTTTTAAGAAAAAACAGTAGCCAATCAGCTGGGCATGGTGGTGCATGCCTAATCCCAGCACTTGGGAGGCAGAAGTGAAAGGATCGCTGTGAGTTCAAGGTCACCATGAGACTGCAAAGTGAGTTCCAGGTCAGCCTGGGTTACAGTGAGACCCTACCTCGGAAAAAACAAAAGAAAAAAAAAAGCAGCAACCAGCTCCTAACAGGCAGCTATATAAGAGCATGAATTCAAACTTTGTGAGGAAATAACTAATCCTTTTCACCAAAGGACTGGTGTCAATGAGAGAAAGCTGAAACC
Organism: Zapus hudsonius; assembly: GCA_004024765.1. NCBI lineage: Eukaryota > Metazoa > Chordata > Mammalia > Rodentia > Dipodidae > Zapus > Zapus hudsonius. The sequence continues at coordinate 50,189 of PVHP010007097.1, forward strand.
TTAGAAAAGTAAATGGAGGGCTGCAGAGATGGCTCAGCGGTTACAGCGTTTGCCTGCAATGCCTAAGGACCTAGGCTCGATTCTCCAATACCCACAAAAAGCCAGATGCACAAGGTGGCTCGTGTGTCTGGAGTTTGTTTGCAGTGGCTGCTGGAGACCCCAGCACACCCTTTTTCTCTAATAAATAGATAAAACATTAAAAAAAAAGAAAGGAAAGAAAGCGGAGGAAGGGAGGAAGGAGGGATGTGCACATGAGTCTTACCCAGGCCTTGATTCTGCTGCTCCCACTGCATGGTGTCTGGCACCTGGTAGGTGGCTCCCTCCAACAGGTCTGTGTTTCCTGACTCTCCACCGGGTTCCTGGGATGTGACTCCAGGGACAGTAAACCCGGGAAGCTCAGTGTCACTATCGAAGCTCTCGTCCAGGGCATCTGTATCTTTATCGTCCTCATCTTCCTCCTCATCTTCCTCATCTTCATCTTCGTCTTCTTCATCCTCCTCATCCTCATCTTCTTCTCCCTCTGGTAAAAAGAAATCATACAATGAAGGCATGAGTCCTTGGAAGTGATCCAAACACTATGACCAATTTTTATCGTCCAATCTGGATGGTGTGGGCTTTGCGGGATTATGTGGACACTATTACACCTCAATTAAAACTTTCAGCTCTAGATACGTCAGATAAGCACCACAATTATGAGGAGTTTAAGTTCAGCTACTATGAGTTGTTAGTAAAATAACGTAATTTACAAAGGTAGAAAATATTCTCATTTCTAGCCGGGCGTGGTGGTGCACGCCTTTAATCCCGGCACTCGGGAGGCAGAGGTAGGAAGATTGATGTGAGTTCAAGGCCACCCTGAGACTACATAGGGAATTTCAGGTCAGCCTGGACTAGAGCGAGACCCTACCTCATAACACCAAAACAAATAAAACAAAACAACCCCCTCTCAACCCTCTAAGTGATAATGTGGAGAAAGTTGTCAGGAGACAGAAAAGGAGCATGAGTGGCTGATGAGTGGCTCTGGCTGTCTCTGTTTCCTGTCCTCTGCACCCTCTGAGGAGATTTCAGTGCCACAGTTACTGCTGTGTGGACATCCAGAGAGATCAAAGGGACGCCTTCAGGTGCGGAGGAGGCTGGAAACGCTCCTGGAAAATTAAAATTGGTGGAGCCAAACAAATTAGGGATCTAGGTCCCTCCAGTCCACTCAGCCTGAAGCAGCCAAAATGACAAACTGTAAATGTTAACTTTTAAAAATATATTTTATTTATTATTTGCAAGGAGAGAGATAGAGATATAGAGAGTATGCGAGGTAGGGTCTCACTGTAGCCCAGGCTGACCTGGAATTCACTATGTAGTCTCAGGGTGGCTTCGAACTCATGGTGATCCTTCTACCTCTGCCTCCCGAGTGCTGGGATTAAAGGCGTGCGCCACCACGCCCAGCCTGAGTTTTCATCTTTAATATTATGAGAGTTAAAGAGATGGGAACAAGTCCTTTTAAATCTGCTGGTATTTCAGTGTAATTTCTATGGTCTTTCATGACCTTTAGACCACAGAAATGAGAATATTTTCTTTTCTTTTCTTTTTTTTTTTTCAAGGTAGGGTCTCGCTCTAGTCCAGGCTGACCTGGAATTCACTCTGCAATCTTCCTACCTCTGCCTCCCGAGTGCCGGGATTAAAGTTGTGCACCACCACGCCTGGCTACTTAGAAACTTTTTAAATCTTCACTCAGGGCTGGAGAGATGGCTCAATTAAGAAAGTGCTTCCTACTCAAACATGAGGACCTGAGTGCAGATCCCCAGTACTCCTGTAAAAACTGACCAGGTGACACATGCCTATTATCCCAGAGCTGAGAAAGCAGAGACGGAAGGCTTCCCAGAATTTGATGGCTAGTCTAGCCAAATTGGTGATCTCTAGATTGAGTTCAAGACCCTGTCTCAGAAGCTTAGGTCTGAGGAGGATGCCTGATGTCCACCTCTGGCCTCTGCACACACCTATGAATATGTGCATGCACACCTTCACACACGTAAGAATATGCACGCATGCACACCACACACAAATGTGTATATACATGTATGCTTATAGACAAGCATCATAAATATATAATTCATATAATGTATGTTAGCTCTCTGCTAGTGTGCACCTTGGTGGTAGAGTCCTTGTCTAGTGTGCACAAGGCCCTACGCGCCAGCCCTACAGGCACAATGTGAGATGTGGGAGAGAATTCTGTGTTACTCAGACGCGACTGTAAGGAGAAAGAACACAGTCGAGAATTGTTTTGAGGTATGCTGTGTGGTGGTTGTGCCTATGACATCCAAACAGGAATGCTAGAAGTCCAGGTCAGGTCAAAACTAGGAAGAAAATTTGGAAATTATCAACTTCTAAAGAGGATTTCAAGCCTTTAGGCTGGCAGAGTTCAATGAGAGGGTGTGTGGGGGCAGAAAGGATAAGTGGCCCCACACAAGTCTGGGACAATCTGCTAGTTAAAAGTTGGCCAGCAGCCAGGCATGGTGGTGAATGCCTTTAATCCCAGCACTCGTGAGGCAGAGGTAGGAGGATCATGAGTTCAAGGCCACCCTAAGACTACATAGTGAATTCCAGGTCAGCCTTGGCTAGAATGAGACCCTACCTCGAAAAAAAAAAAAAAAAAAGTTGGCCAGCAGAAGGGAAGTCCAGAGAAGGAGAGAAGTGACCACTAGGACAGGATAAAAATCCAGAATGTGGTGTAAGGAAAACACTGAATGAAGCATTTCTGAGGAGATAAGAGACTGAAAATGTCCCCGCAACTTTGACATGGGGGAGGACATGGGTGACCTTGGCAGGTTTTTCTCATGAAATGATTGGAGTAGTTTGAAAAACAAATTAGAAATGGAAATATATCTATGGAATACTGAAAACTCTTACCAGCGATCTGGCTGAAAAGAGAACAGGGCTCTGGATGGCCTTGAACCCCTGATCCTGCATCCTCTACCTCCCAGTTCTAAGATTGCAGCTGTGCACCACCGCCATGCCCAGCTCTCCTCAAATAATTCTGATGATCCCTGATAGCTTTCTCCATGATCCAAGGAGGATACAGATAGAGGGAAATATGGGATCAAAAATCAAGTTTTAAAAAAATCAAGTTTGGATACTGGAGAGATGGCTCAGCAGTTAAGGGTACTTACTTGCAAAGCCTAATGGCCTGGGTTTGATTCCCTAGTACTCATGTAAATCCAGATGCACAAAGTGACACATGTGTCTAGAGTTCATTTGCAGTGGCAAGAGGCCCTGATGTACCCATTCTCTCTTCTCTCTCTTTCTACCTCTCTCTATCTCTATCTCTATCTATCTATCTATCTATCTATCTCGATCTCTCTGTCTGCCTCTCTCTATCAAATAAATAAAAATATTTTTTAAAAAAATCAGGTTTGGGCAAGATAGGATTCTGTCAAATCTCTTGAATGCCCACCCCAGGCCTGAGGTAGGATCCTGTTGCTGAAGAAACCACAGAAAGCCATCGATCAGGACCAAGAGACCCTGAGAGGTCCAGAATGGTAACCAGCCACAGATGTTAGTTAGCGCAGTGCTGGAAGGCACTGTGCAAGCTGCCAGGAGAAGCTGGTCAATGACAGTTGGAGAAAACAGAGACCACTGATATGAAACACAGTCTGCCACCTTGAGTAGGCTGAACACACTTCCTACTGGAGAGAACAGCAAACCAAAAAATGAGCACTTGTGCAATGGAGGAGCCAAAGCCTGAGGGAGGCAATCAACAGCTTTTAATTTGGCCAAGTAATTCACTCAGTGAAGGGGAGTCCTTGACTGGAACTGGGATTTCAGGGTGAGATGCATTGGGAACCAAACTCTTGGAACCCCAAAGAGAAATTCACTTTATAAGTGATTTACAAAGAGGCTACTAACAATAGAATCTAGCCAATTCAGGAATGTGTATCTCAGTTAACCTATACTGATCTCACTCTCCGATGGAGATTCTGTTTGTATTTTTCAGAAGGCAGCAAGAGAACTGTGGCTCTTCCAACCCTACCAATGAGCCACAGCCCGATAGCTGACTTCCTGAAAAGAGATGAGCCACCCCAGACCTACCATGGAGGATCCACATGAAACCCCACAGAGAGCGGTGGGATAAGCAAGAGACCTATAACCACAGTCAGTCAGTCAACCCAGGATAAGACAGTGAGACAGACACCAACGGTCTTCAACACAACCTAAAGCAGAAGTACAGAGGCCCCTAAGACCTCAACAATAAAGCAGCCTTAATACTCACCCACCATGACTCAGGGAACTGAGTGGAAGAGGGGGCAGAAAGATTGTAGGAGCCATGGTGGGGGAGAATATCCAGAGATATCGCCCCCCTCAGTAACAATGTACAAAGGGGTAGGGGTGGAACCGGGTTGACTCCTAGGCTATCCATAACCCCCTACCCCATGCACTGATCCAGTTTGCATATGAAGGAGGATATCAAGCTGATTGGGGACAGGGAAGAGGGAAATTGGGGAATTGGAGACATCAACACATTATTCGCTCATTAAGTGTATCTAATTATGGATTAAATAAAATAAATAAATATAAATAAACAAACAAAGGAAAAATCAAGTTTGGGGCTGGAAAAATGGCTCAGAAGTTAAAGGCCTTTGGTGCAAAGCCTGATGGGCCAGGTTCAAATCCCCAGTACCCATACAAAGCCAGATGCACAAAGTGGTGCATGAATCTGGAATCTGGAATTCATGTGCAGTGACAGAAAGCCCTGACATACCCATTCCCCCCCCCCTCTCTCTTCAGCTCACTATAAAAACAAGGATGACCTGGAACTTCTGATCCTCCTGCCTCTGCCTTCTGAGTGTTCAGGTCACAAACTCATGCCACCACATCCAACCTTTAATTTTAACAATAATTTAATAATTTAACTTAATAATAATTAAAATTATTCATTTTCATTCTAGCACACAAGGTAATAGGCTTCATTATGGCATTTTCATACATGTGTGTTCTAACACTTTGTTCTAATCCATTCCTCTCCACCCTCCTCCAAGCCCCTTTTCACAAGAAGGACCAGTTCTTACAGTAAGAGATTCTAGAACCTGCTTGCATGCTGCTGGATAGGGAGTGATAGAGAGGTGCAGTGAGGCTGAGGAAGGGGAAGGACCCTGTGGTGGTTACACACAGACACCGGAGCCACATGAACTTACGTGGACATGACTTTGGACACTTTACTGGGATTTTTTTCTGCAGCTCACTTTCTCATCTGGAACACTGGCCCTGGAACCTCTTGGAACTGCTGTATGACCTTAGTTAATACAAGAGGTGCTCAGAACTAAGCCTGGTACACAGGGCCCCTCTGTAAGCTTGGCTTCTTTCCTCTTGCTCACAGGCCATGGGACGCATTGCACGGGCTGGCTCCTCCATCCTCCACTAAAACATGAGGAAAGTCAGAGAAAACATGACCAGGATCAGGCATGGGTAGATGTGGTGGTGGGAATATGCACAAAGAGACGTGACCAGAATCATGTTTTACTAGGGTGAAAAGAGGCTACAGATTGTGTGTAAATGAATGATTATGAGGAGCTCTAGAGACAGTTCAGTGGTTAAGACACTTGCCTGCAAAGTCTAATGACCTGGGTTTGATTCCCCAGTACCCACGTAAAGCCAGATACAAAAGGTGGTACATGCATCTGGAATTTGATTTCAGTGGCTGGAGGCCCTGGTGCACCCATTCTCCCTCTCTCCCTCATTCTCTCTCTCTCCCCCATCTTCTCTCTCTCTTTCTCTCTCTCTCTCTCTTTTAAATATTTTTAAAAGAGTAATTATGAGGTTGGACCAGGGACTCTAGCTGGATAGATAAAAGGGGATTATGGAGAAAACTGCCCGGATCATCACAATTCCTTGAGGCTTTGCTGACCTGCCTCCTATAGACAAGAATTAGTCATAGATGAAGGAGAGCATTTTTTATTTTTGAGACAGTATAGTCACTCTAGTTCTTTTCATCCCCACAAACCTAAGAGGGAATGATGACATCTTAGATGTCGCTCCCTTAGGTTCACTATTCTATGGTCATACCACCCACCCAAGGCAACTTCTGCTGGCTCTTCTCTTCAATCTCTTCAGTCAATTTTTCTTTTTTAAAGTATAGAACTATAGGGGAGGTTGGTGGTAGCTTGGTGGATTAAAGTGTTTGCTGGGCAAGTCTGAAGGATCCCCAGCAACCACCCAAGTGCTTGGAGGGTGTGGCAGCTGCTGGTGATCTTAGCATTCTTGAGGTGAAGATGGAGGAGAGTCCTAGACTAGCCACATCAGGGCTTCAGTGAGAGAGCCTGTGTTGAGCATCACAGGAGAAACACAACTTCAACCTCTGGCTTCCATAACACGTGAAACCACACACGTCTGTGCTCGCAACATACAAACACACATGCACACATGTCAAATACATATACACAAAAAATAGAACTGTGAAGGATGAAAGAGACCTTAGCCCTAAACAGAAGTCTGTGTCTAAGCAAACCTAAGCCCACAGAAGGTCTTGACCTTCATCATGTAATGTGGAGAGCTCCTCTAGGGTCAACATGTCTGCTCACCTCTCCATGGTCTGACCATGGCAAGATCTTCTTTCTCTGTCTCTCCATCCTGAAAGGCCCAGCATTTGGAGGAAGGGATCTTCCTCCAAATCAGACAAGCCCAGAAACACTCCCTCCAGGAACACCTCACTGAGAAACAGACCGTTTACATGACCAGGATTTACGTGTGAGAGGAACTAGGAAAGCATTCTCCTTACACTGCTAAAAGCAACTTCAAGGATTCACTATTTGTCACTTTTATTATTAATAAAAATCACAGAGCATGCGCAAGATGATAGCTATAGAAAAGGAATGAGATTTCAGTCAGTCTATCCTTATTCTCTGATTTTCTTTCCCTGACACAATATATTCTGTTTAGGAGCCTATCATTATCTTTAGGTACATATCACCTGTACCATGATGCAACTAACAATGGGCATTGACTACTGTTACAAATCAGTTACAAAAGGATGAATAAAATAGTGTGCCTAGCCCCCAAGAGACAGATAGGCTTTCCCTCTCTTGTATCACCAATGACTAGCACAGTGCTTGACAATCATGAGTGCAAAAAGTATCTGTGCAATTAATGGATGGATGCATGAATGGACCCACGCACAAATGTATTAACAATGACATAGAGGCAGCTTCCTAGAACTCGGAAGGCACAGTGCAGCATTTCACAAAGAAGTATGCCCCCATTCCTCGGGATAATCGTACAATGAGGACAAGGCAGCCCATAAAAGCAACAAGTATAAAACAAACCGACATCTATGCATTCCTTTTCTGTTCATGCAAACGGAAGAGAAAGGCCAATCTGCAAATACATCCAAGAGAATCAATGATGCCACCAATACCCAGAATGCCATGCCATAAATGTTCAGCAAGTCACACTGTGCCCCAAACCATAACAGAACCCCTGATCTACACACCTAAGTTTCAAAAACAAATTCATTCAAACACTATACAATTATTTTAAAAAATACATAGAATAATGCTTTCTGACAATTTTGTTTAAATAACTCCCCAAATTTTACTGTGGTTCATCTGAACCCCAAATATACATGTGAGTGAAGTTAAGCATACACACACACACAAATTGTTTCATATAAAGATGGCACATAGGGGCTGGAGAGATGGCTCAGCGGGTAAGGCACTTGCCTCCAGTGCCTAAGGCCCCGGGTTCAATTCCCCAGGTCCCACATAAGCCAGACCCACAAAGTGGTGGCCCTGGTCTCTCTCTCTCTCTCTCTCTCTCTCTCTCTCTCTCTCTC